>JAWQEG010006364.1:85000-89299 GCA_033782935.1 Petrolisthes cinctipes
TACACATACTCAAGCTGTGGCGACCTCTGACCACGGGGGCAGCCAGGGGTAAAGGGGCATGGAGGAGAATGGTGGCGTGTGCTGCCTTGTGTACAGGTAACAGGGTGAATCGGGAAAGCAAACGGTATGCCTCATGTACGTACATACATTCTCTCGTCTGGTACACACACACACACACACACACACACACACACACACACACACACACACACACACACCTACTCTACAATACTTTATAGCCATACTGGGCGTGTGTATTATAATTGAAAGGAAAATACAATGTAATTTGAAGTGATAATATTAAGTACACTGATAGGCAGCATTTATGGACCGTGATGTGATGTGTTAGTGAGGTATGGTGTGGAGTGGTGTGGTGAAAGCATTGTGAGTGTGATGGTGTTGCGGCTATGACGGGATGATGATGGTGTTAAGATGGAGTTTGAGTGATGGTGATGTGTGTGTGTGATGGTTTACCGATGTGTGATGATGTGATGAATGTGATGTGGGGAAAGGTGTGAAAGTGTTGTGTGGGGAAAGGGTGTGAAAGTGTTGTGTGGGGAAAGGTGTGAAAGTGTTGTGTGGGGAAGGCTGTGATGGTGTAGTGTGGGGTAAGAGAGTGTGGGTGACGGTGTGAAGATGATAGAATGAATAGTGTGCATGGTGGAGCAGTGTACTTGACGACGCCAAATGAAAGTGAGAAGGACTGACCTGAGTGTTTTCTGGAGGGGAAAGTGAAGGTGATGGTTGCCCTGGGTGGTGCTGGGGGTGTGGTGGAGGTGATGGCAGCCACAGTGGAGGGGTCTAACATGAGGTCCTCGGCAGCCTTAGCAGCCTCAAGGAAATCTCGTGTCTGTAGCTCCTCCACCCGTCTCACCCCTGCCCCTACTGTCACCAGGGCACCGCGCGCGAAGTGGGCGTGGTAGGGCGAGCTGGGGCGTGGTGGGTCCTTAGGCGGGGAGGGGGACAGCAGGGGTGGTTGTAGTTTGTGGTTGGGTGGGACAGAGGTTGTGGTGGTAGTAACGGTAACTGAAGGGGTCAGGGTAGGAGTTGTAGTGATGATAGGTGAGCCGGAACCTGATGGGGGTCGTTTGGCAGGACTACTAGCACCAGGGTCAGAGGCCGTGACAGCGACCACGGGACTCCCACCAGCCTGGGGGGCAGGACACCGAGGCGGGGGCGGGGACGGGGTTGGGTCTGGGGGGCGGCGCGAGGGGACCTGGGGGCGGGCATGGGAAAGGCACCCGCTCCCCCACGTCGCTTTGGGCTGGGCTCTCCGTGGGCCCCCCGGGGTGATAGCTCACCGGGGGGCAAACTTGGACTGGAGGGGGAGAGTGAGGTCAGGGGGGACGGGGCCGAAGCTTGGTAGGGGGGACCCTCCCGCAGATCTCGAGGGTCGGTGAGTAGTCCTCTTAGGGGCGGGGGACCCAGGGGCCTGACCAAGGACGCGGCACCAGACACTGGGGTGGGTCGCTCCAGAGGGGGTCTGGGGTCTAGATGTGGGTAGGGGCGGTGTGGGTGTGGCGGGGATAGTCCCGAAGGAAGTGGCTGGCGGCGCCTGGGGCCAGGAAGTGGTGGGGGTAGTAACCAGTAGGACGGTGAGGCAGACTGGGGTAGTGAGGGTAATAGTCAGGGATGGGATGAGTGGGTGGTTGAGGGTAGGGTAGGTGGTCAGGACGGGCTGGGGTGATGTGAGCCACTTCAGCCAACCAGGGGGCAGTGAAAGGCTGTAGGTGATGTGAGAGGGGTAAGGGGCCCAGCGCACCCCCAGAGCCCCCCTCCTTATCACTCACACTGTTCTTGTTGTGGTCAAACCCTGGCAGTCCCCCCGTTTTGTACACTCCGCCCCCAATATCGGTCTTGTATGCCGGGTTGGGGTCAGGCAGCCCCAGGGTAGGTACTCTGGGCCCTACCCCCGCCCCCACAAGCCGCCCACCTTCACCCATCTCACGGCTGAAGCTGGGCGTCACTATCATGCCTCCTGTAACACAATATATCAAGGTTAACAATGGCTCCTTTATATTTACAACCAGTCTGTCTAAAACACTATAAAAAAGAACATGATTAGTGAATGATTTCTTGTTATATCCACCAACAACACAACACAACACAACAAGATTACGTTTGCTACACTCAACCAACAACACAATACCATACTCAGAATCAAATATCGTGAAGCAATCAGCTCAGACAGAAAAAATAAGAAAAAGAAAAAAAACCTGCTTTACTCAACGTTTCTCCATGACGATTTCCTCTGGAATAACAAAAAGTGCGTCGAATCATCAGCTTTTTAAAATTTACAATAAGTGAAGCGACTGACAAAAAACAATAACATTAACAATAGCAATATCCTTATATGCTTTTAACTTGATTTGTCGCTTATTAACAGGAGGTAGGTGGCTTAAAGAAGTTTTATTATATTATTAATTATCACATATAACAAAGTATATAGTAGTACTGAATAAGAAAGATTAAGGGACCCTGTGAAGTAGTCAGAAAATTGGAGATAAATATGTCCTTCAAATATTGCCACCAAAACACCACCTATATGGCAGGACCTTGTTTTGTGGCAGAGTCAGGAGGAATCAGAAGTCTCCAATTATCATACACGAGCACAGGGTTTTTAATAGGATGAAGGCTGTTGATATGAGAACGAGTAGAAGGGAAAGACAGATGTGGGAAGGGTAAGGAAGGAGAGTTGCTACAAAGTCCAGTATAGTGATAATATTCACCTCAAATAAAAGAACTAAGCATCGAGGTGGCTTAAGGAGGAAATTCGGTGTTGGTAAATCTGGAGCAACTGAATCCTCCAAACTATTCCAAGCCACAGAACACCATTATTTTTGCTCTTCTGGTCCTGTTACCGGGCATACTTTGGAGGAATCAAGGCACTCCAATGTACCAAAAAAGAATTACCATCTTAACCTTTGTAAAATGATGATTGTCAACCTATAGACCAGGAGAATGAATATAAGGTTTACAATGGTGAAACATTCCGAGGTGTTGAAGAGCTAGGATCAAGTAACATGAATATGATATGGAGCTCTTTCAACTTGAACACGTAATGAATCAGTAAAACACAGGCTTGACACTCGACATGGAGTTAACTGGAAAGGGGCAAAATTCAACAATACATGAGATTAAGAGGGAAATAAACTTTTGATATATATATTGGAGGCTCACCATTCCTTCAAACTAAACCGAAAAACAAATCAAACCAACGAAATTATCATACTGTAATTTGTTCCTTGGAATTTTTAGAAAGAATTAGTCAGTCCAAATCTGCCAACACTATACCCACTCCTTAACATGTCACTAATCCGACTATAATAAATATTCAATGTGATGATAATAATAATTTCTAAGAAAAAGTTTTACCGTATCTCTCCATATTAGCCAACGTTAGAATATTTATAAATTCGTACGAGACGTCCTTAAAATAATTATGTACACAATAACAAACACATGTCTCTCTGTCGTTGTATCCAATAATAATTTAATAAGTACACACATATAACCAACCACACTATAACTCAAACCATAACTACAATTACACACATACAACTCAAACCACAACTACAATTACACACATACAACTCAAACTATAACTACAATTAACTGCTGTTGTAGATGGTAACTGTTCTTCTTCTAAGTCTATCAACAGTAATGGTTCTCAGGGTTCTGTTCTATCACCTACTCTCTTTCTCCTTTTCATTAATGATCTTCTTAGCTGTACTTAATTAATCCCCTATCCACTCCTATGCTGATGATTCCACCCTACACTACTCCACACAGTTTGACAACCACCCATCCCAGCAACTCGTCTCCACATAACGTGATGATGCAGTAACACGTCTGACTTCTGATCTTTCCCTCACCTCTGACTGGGGCAGAGAGAACCTCGTGCATTTCAATGCTCTAAAACACAGTTCATCTTTCAACTCACACTAACCTTCCAAATGACTATCCTCTCTTCTTCAACGAAACACTACTCCATCTTTCTTCTTCCCTTAATATTCTTGGAGTGTCTTTCTCTGACAACCTCTCTTGGAGAGATCATATTACCTCTCTTACTAAAACTGCCTCAAAGAAGTTAGGTGTGGTGCTCAGATTCCGTGAATACTTTACCCCCACACAGTTGGTGTCTCTGTACAGGGGTCTCATTCACCCCTGTATGGAGTATGGCTCTCATGTGTGTGTTGGCTCAACATTCACAACACTCCTGGACAAGATGGAATCAAAGGCCCTTCGTCTAATTAACTCTCCTCCTCTTACTGATTCACTACAACCTCTCTCTCTTCA
>JAWQEG010006365.1:0-22500 GCA_033782935.1 Petrolisthes cinctipes
GGTATCCTCCATCCAATTATCCATCCTATTATATATCCGACAACTCTCCTTCGACACATCCAGCTCTAAAGGTAAGTATCTCGATCGATTCCAGAGTTCCCTATTCAAGTAACTATGCTACAGTCTGTTATGATATACGGTATACAATTGCCGACACTGATATTTGCTAATCTCAATTTCCGCTAAAGTATGAATATCAAGGAGTTTCGGTCGATAATGTGTCAAAATATTTCCTTCACTACAAATACTGCATCTACTCAAATAATATCAATTCTCTACATTCTAACAGTATGAGAGGGGAATTTTTTTTATACCTTTTTGTAACCTGTACAAAGATTCTCACTCATAAGATCACTCTATATAGATATTAAAAAAACTATGCCACGAAAGAAGCTCGTTCAACATTAGTGGTGTTTCGTGGCAATGTTTGAAGAACTCACTAACCTCCAAATCTCTGCATAACTACACCACGGGGTCCCTTATTAAATGATCCACCACGTGCACCTTTAGATATATATAGGGACTTACTACAGAGGATCTTGATATAGGGACTTACTACAGACAGAGGATCTTGATATTTTTCCCGCCGCCAATTTAGAATAAAGCGCCACGGGAGAGACACAATCCAATTTCACCCGGGAACAGAGAAGAGACCACCTGGCACATTAGACCGTATTCCCCTCTCCCCCGCCACTCCTCCTCTCTCTCTCTCTCTCTCTCTCTCTCTCTCTCTCTCTCTCTCCTTCACCTCCCCCCCCCACACTCCCTCTCTCTCTCTCCCTTTCACTCTCACTCTCCTTCCCCCCCACTCCCTCTCTCACTCCTTCCTCTCCTTTATGTCTTCTTCTCATTCTTGTTTTTCGCCTCTACCTCCTTACTCCTTCTTCCTCTCCTTCATCTCTCCCTCTTCCCCACTCTCTCTTTCACCTCTTCTTCTAACTCCTTTCTTCCTCTCCTTCATCTCTCTCTCTTCCCCCACTCTCTCCTTCATCTCTTTTTCTTACTCCTTTCTTCTCCTCCTTGTTTTTCGCCTTTCTTCTTCCCTGACTCCCTCCCTCCTCTTCATTCCTCCTTTTTCCAATTTTTTTTTTCTTTCATATTCCCTCAACTCCCTCACCACCACCTACTCTCTCTCTCTCTCTCTCTCTCTCTCTCTCTCTCTCTCTCTCCAGCGACTCAACTTCACACAACTAAGAGAACTCCATCGTAGGTCCTCAATGGGAGAAAGTTTGATAGGATGCCACACCAAGATAACATAGAAAAAAAAAAAAAAAAACTGAACATGGAAATACAAAGAAAATACAGAGTGGGAAAAATTAATTCTTGAAAACCTCGGAAGTACCAATGACCCCCCCCCCCCCAAAAAAAAAAAAAAAAATGAAAATAAAAATAAAAATAATAATAATAATAAAAAAATAAAAATATATATAAATAATAATAATAATAATGATGATAATAATAGTAGCAATAATAATAAAAATAATAATAATAATAATAATAATAATAATAATAATAATAATATTAATAATAATAATAAATGATGAAAATAATAATAATAATAACAATAACGACATTAATAATAATAATAATAATAGTAATAATAATAATAATAATAATAATGATAATAATAATAATAACAATAACGACAATAATAAAAATAATAATAATAATAATAATAATAATAATAATAATAACAATGATAATAATAATTGCAAGGGAAGTTCTTAAGGATGACCTGTTGCAAAAAAAAAAAAAAAAAGAAGCGTCGTTACAGTAATTTTCTTGATACTTTGCGATAAATTACGTGTTATTTCCAGCGGTAATGACAGGAGTGGGGGGAGGTTTACGGCTGACAACAATAACAATATATAACTCAGGTCAGGACACAACAACACCGAGGTATTATATATAACAGACAGAGTAAATACAGAGAGCTATAACAACATCAACAACAACAGCTTCCATTCATCCATTCATTCACAAGTTTAGATGATAATAACAATGTGCTTGAAATATATTTGTTTTTGTTTTTTTATCCTGGTATTTTTTTTTGTTCCTCTGCTTTATGTATGTATCTCTTATTATATATGAGATTAGTAGTCTACACACACACACACACACACACACACACACACACACACACACACACACACACACACACACACACACACACACACACACACACACACAAATACAGGGAAAACATATCACAAGTAAGGAAGGTTAGCGAAGAGGAGGGTGGTGGGGAGATAGCAAAGAAAAAACACTTTGTTATACAGTATGGGATGAAAAGGCAGGGAACTGGGCAGGGCAGGGCAGGTCAGGGCAGGGCAGGTCAGGTCAGGTCAGGGCAGGGCAGGGCAGGGCAGGGCAGGGCAGGGCAGGGCAGGGCAGGGCAGGGCAGGGCAGGGCAGGTCAGGTCAGGTCAGGGCAGGGCAGGGCAGGGTAAGATAGGGCAGGGCAGGGTAAGATAGGGCAGGGCAGGGTAAGATAGGGCATGCCAGGTTAGGTTAGGATGTGTCTAAGATAAAGAGATAAGGAAATGGAGGGACAGGGGAAAGGAGAGCAAGACAGAGATGGGTTGGGTCAGATGAGATGGGATGGAAAGGCATTGTGAAAAGTGGAAAAAAAAAGAGAGAGAGAGAGAGATGGGGCGAAGCAAAGTAGGGAAAGATGAGATGACCCGGGGTGGAGCAAGGAGAGGAAAGCGGGTTCAAAATTGGATGAAGTAGAGTGAAGAAAAGGAGGGGAAGGCACAATGAGGAGAGAGCAGAGAAAGGCAAGGAAGCTAAGCAGGGAATATCAACAAAGGCATTATAAGAGAGCAACAAAACTATATTGTTCACTGTAAAGCTCACTGATTATGCTGTGCTAACTACATGCTAATTATTTTACCAGTTATCTCTGTCTGGAAAATAAACTATATGCTATGTACTATGGAATAACATAGTCTAGGGATAATTTTTGTTGGATAGAGGAAAATAATCGAGGTTGGGAAAGAGTATGGTAGAGTATAGGGAAGACTAGAGCAAGGCAGGGCAAAGTAGGGAAGGGCAGGGAGGGTGTGGCAGGGCAGGAATGGGTGTGGCAGGTCAGGAATGGGTGTGGCAGGGCAGAGTAGGGAAGGGAAGGGAAGGGAAGGGTAGGGAAGGGAAAGGAAGGGTGTGGCAGGGAAGGGAAGGGCAAGGCAGAGTAGGGAAGGGCAAGGCAAGACAAGACAGGGAAGGGTGTGACAGGGAAGGGAAGGGTGTGGCAGGGATGGGAAGGGTGTGGCAGGGAAGGGAAGGGCAAGGCAGAGTAGGGAAGGGCAAGGCAAGGCAGGGAAGGGAAGGGTGTGGCAGAGCGGTCAGGAAAAGCGGAGTGTGGAAAGAATGCAACGTTAAACTCTGGCCTGAAAATGGCAGCAATTTAGTTGTCTGGATTTCTTCCCCCCGATTTCTTTGATTTTTCGCTGTTATTCTCACTAATTCTTTGTTCTTCTTTTAATCTTGATGTTCTTTCTAATGTTGTAGTTTGTGACTCATTACTTATTCTTATTTTTATCTAGTTAGCTACACGTATAATTATCTCCTTATTATTTCTGCTTCAAGCACTGTTTAAACATTATCATTACATTAGAGACGTATTTTCATTTTCCATGCCACTACATTTTGCTTTTTTTTTGTTTTTAATCTTTAATTCACTGTAAATTCTTCTCTTCCTTCTCCTCCAGGAACCCAAACATCCCTAAGCTTTGCCTGTATCAGCCTGCAGGAGGAATTGTCAGATTTTACTTTTTAGTTTGTCTCATTAGACTTTCGAACTTAATTAAGTGGAGAATACACTTTTGATACATTGGAGTGCCTTAATTTCTCCAAAGTATGCCAGGAAATAGGACCAAATGAACAAAAGTAATGGTGGAGTGTTATTTGGAATAGTTTGGTTGAATCAATTGCTTAAAATTTACCAACACTGTACAAGTCTTCCCTTAAGGTTTAACGCCCCCCCCAGCATATTTCTTTTGCCACAGTCTTTATCAAGCATACGGTTAGACTGTGATGCTCGCGTATGAAAAATGCCAACACAATTATTTGCTTCAGCATTTGATCATTAGTCAAGAGACTTAAGTGGGCTGACCCTCAGGCCTTTAATTGGGCCAAAGATTGTTCATAATTACTTTCACAGGTGCTACTTCCTTCCTTATCAACTCTTACTTCATCGCAATCATTTTTATTTTCGCCAAAAGCTCTCGGCCACAATTATAATTTTCTTCTTTGCCCCTTCTTCCTTTCCTGGGTACATTTCTTCCCTGCATTCCTTCCAGTTATTATTTTCTTCTTTGCCCCTTCTTCCTTTCTTGGGTACATTTCTTCCCTGCCTTCCTTCCTTCCAGTCCTTTCTCTTCCTTCCAACAATTCCTCACGTCCGGTCACTCAGTACAAACATTCCTTCCCCCTTTACACTCTTCCCTTCTATTTCTTCCCTTGGTACACTCTTTTATCTCATTAGGATCCTTGTCTTGTATAGGACCACTCTCTCTCCCCTTCCATCTTATGCTCTTCAATACCCATCCTATACACATTGAAAGTCCCTCTTGCATTTTCTACCATATTCCCTTCCTGTCTTTTCCCTTCCTTATTCTTCTCCTACTCCTCTCCCTTTCCCTAACTCTTATAACCCACCCTATCCTTCCCCTCCCATTTTCCTTTCTTACACTTCCTTTCCCTAACTCAGATCACCTACCCTACCCTTCCCCTCCCATTTTCCATTCTTACTCTTTCTTCTCCCTTTCCCTAACTCAGATTACCTACCCTACCCTATCCTTCCCCTCCCATTTTCCATTCTTACTCTTTCTTCTCCCTTTCCCTAACTCAAATCACCTACCCTATCTTTCCCCTCCCATTTTCCTTTCTTACACTTCTCCTCTTCTCTAACTTGGACCACTTACCCTATCCTTCCCCTCCTATTTTCCATTCTTACTCTTTCTTCTCCCTTTCCCTAACTTGGACCACCTACCCTATCCTTCCCCTCCTATTTTCCATTCGTACACCTCTCCCTTTCCCTAACTCTTATCACCTACCCTACCCTTCCCCTTCCATTTTCCATTCTTACTATTTCTTCTCCCTTTCCCTAACTCTTATCACCCACCCCACCCTTCCCCTCCTATTTTCCAGTCTTACTCTTTCTTCTCCCTTTCCCTAACTCAGATCACCTACCCTAACCTTCCCCTTTCCTACACTTCTCCCTTTCCCTAACTCAGATCACCTACCCTATCCTTCCCCTCCCATTTTCCATTCTTACTCTTTCTTCTCCCTTTCCCTAACTCATATCACCTACCCTACCCTTCCCCTCCCATTATCCATTCTTACTCTTTCTTCTCCCTTACCTAATTTGGACCACTCTACTCTTCCCCTCCCATTTTCCATTCTTACTCTTTCTTCTCCCTTCCTTAATTTGGACCACTCTACCCTTCCCCTCCCATTATCCATTCTTACTCTTTCGTCTCCCTTTCCCTAACTCTTATCACCCACCCTACCCTTCCCCTCCCATTTTCCTCTCCTACTCTTCTCCCTTTCCCTAACTCTTATCTTATTCTTACTCTTTCTTCTCTCTTCACTAACTTGGACCACCACCACCCCTCACTAAGCATCAGTGGACCCCCAGGCTGGTTCAGAAGGGCTGGAATTGAAATCGTCCTTAATTCACTGTGGTAAGTTTGGGAGCTTGATCCGACCTTCTTTTCGTCCCTCTCCTCTAGCTTTTCACTCTCTCTCTCTCTCTCTTTCTCTCTCTTTCTCTTTTCTTCTCTCATTCTTTTTTGTCTCCCTCTATTTTACATTAATTATTACTTTCCTTCTTTCTTCCTTCGACTTCAAGCTTAATTATATGCTCATGTTTTATTACAGGAATCTATAAACTAATTAGTCCACTACCAGAAGAGAAATACCTTCCCTTAATAATACTCAATACAAAGCGTAATCATGAAACGTACATTCATAGCACTTCCCAGTTCCAGTGCCACGATCATGTGAACTATTTTCTTTCGTGAATGTAGAAGCCACTCCCTCAGATCAAAAGTTTTAATTGGCTGGCTGGAACCACATGTAGTGACTCAACATGACTATCTATCTATCTTGCGTTTGTGAGAAGTTTGAGAGGAGAATCACCGGTGACCAAAACGATATAAATTCATGCCGAGACTGCAAGATCATGACTTTATGGGGAAAACATTGCTGATTCTTGTGTCTGTGGGTAAAAGAAAGAGCTACATATATTCGACGTTAACTGACCAACTTGGGAATTTATTTGGAGGGCGTGAGAACCGTAGATCATTATTAACCCAAAGATCTTACTTCACTTCACTGCTGCACATCAAACTGAGCCTCGCGATGAACTTTTTCAGGCTGGTGGCGAAAGAGGCAAGGTTCGCCACTTTGACTTATGAGGGAATCTACACTGGACTCCGATTAGGAAGGTAATGAACGAATGCTTCTTCTTACTTTGAACACATTATTCAAGAGGTCGAGTTGAGAACATGGATTGCTTTATAGTTTTTTTTTTCGAGTACATTTACTAGTCAAACTACAGAAACGCGGCTGATCAACTAATAAACAGCATATTGTATCACTTCCCTTAGAATATCGGATGCCATTCAAAATTTGTTGTCGTCTTTCTCTTCTTTACTAACTCACAAAACTCGTATATTGTAGCTAGTGATGAACACAGAAATGATGCTTGAAAGATACAATAACAAACATTAGAGAGACGTTGTATATAACCCACGTATAGAAGTACCGATACCAAACCTAAGAAAGGAGTTTTATGTCGTGCAAATGTACAGTACACATCTGTTAAAAGTAACGTAGAAAAATAAAACAAATCTTTCCACTTAAAGCCACTTAATTTAAGCTACCGGTACAAAGACTTCATACAGACAGAAAGCGAAAAAGACATCGTACCTAAATCATGCGTAAATGCATCTAAAGTGAGGCGAAAATTCTGAGCATCCAAAAAACTTCAACTTCTTCTAATGGGAAAAAAAATGGAAGAAAGTGTGAAGATT
This sequence comes from Petrolisthes cinctipes, assembly GCA_033782935.1. Lineage (NCBI taxonomy): Eukaryota > Metazoa > Arthropoda > Malacostraca > Decapoda > Porcellanidae > Petrolisthes > Petrolisthes cinctipes. The sequence continues at coordinate 7,043 of JAWQEG010006365.1, forward strand.
AATTGAGCCTTGCCGCGGCGCCTTCCTTCCTTCCTTCCTGGGCTGAGAGGAAAGGAAAGGAAGGAGAGGAGCGGCATGCAGGTCGGCTCATTAAAAGCTCCTGAACAACTTTGGCGAGGGTAAACAGCGGAGGGTAACGAGCCGACTGACGTGACGGATTTCTTGGAAGGCGCGAACAATGGATGGGTGAGTGGGTGGGTGAATGAGTGAGTGAGTAGGAACAGAAGGATCTCTCTCTATCTTCGTCGATTGGATGGCGCGAACATTAGATGGGTGAATGAGTGAGTGGGTGAATGAGTGAGTGAGTGGGTGAGTGAGTGGGTGAGTGAGTGGGTGAGTGAGTGGGTGAATGAATGAGTGAGTGAGTGGGTGAATGAGTGAGTGAATGAGTGAGTGGGTGAATGAGTGAGTGGGTGAATGAGTGAGTGGGTGAATGAGTGAGTGGGTGAATGAGTGAGTGGGTGAGTGGGTGAGTGAGTGAGTGGGTGAGTGGGTGAGTGAGTGAGTGAGTGGGTGAATGAGTGAATGAGCAGGACCAGAAGTATCTCTCTCTATCTTCGTCTAGTTAATAATATTTCTTTCCTCTTTTTCTGCAATATATCTGTCTCTATTAATCTATCTGCCTAGCTATGATCTTTCTTTACCTTCGTCTAATTAATAATTTTTTTTTCTATACAGCATCTGTCTCCTCATTTAACCTATTCGCCTCTCTATCTATGTTTATGATTCTATATAAAAATGAATATCAAATCAGCTCCAATCCTGAAACATGCATAATTCATCAGCCATTTATTTGAGAGACTGAGAGATGAAGTGAGAACCATAGTATTTATATCTTTCCCTTCATCAAGTTAACTAATGAACGACCCTAGTTGAACCAAAAGGTTTGTGTGGTTGTGTAGTTTACCTCTATAACATTCTTCCATCTTCCTTTCTGAATCTTTTTATTATATATATTTTTTTCTCTTTTTAACCCTCATTTTATTTCCTCTCAATTACTCATTATTTTTACACATCATCTTCCTTCACACATACTTTCTTATATCTTTTAGTACCTCTTTCTTACTCTTACCTTTTATCGGCAACCCATTTCCTTGCTTCATTCCCCTTCCTTCGTTCATATTTCATAATTGGCTCTTAATCTTTCCCCGTCTTTCTTCTCATTGTCTCTTAAAACCTCATGCCTCATTACTCTTTCTTATCACAAATTGCCTCTGTTTCCTCCTCCTCCTCCTCCTTCTCATCTTCCTTCGCCATTTCCCCGACACAATAGTTTGCTTTATAGTCTCTCCCAACTCCTCTTGTATCACTCTTCTTCCCTCGACCACTCATCCAACCTACACGATCTATTTACACCATCTCTGTGTCGTTCAAGTCGTTCATCTGTGTTTTATATCTCTCTCTCTATATTTTTTTTATCCCTTTCACTTTCTGCTATCATAATCATTGGTTCAACTCTTCCTATTCATTTCCTATTCTTATCATTCATGGTAATATCCTTCTCTGGCAAAATCACCACCACCACCACCACCACCTCCACCACCACCACCACCACCAACAACAACCACAGGACACACAACCCCCACTACCACCATCACCACCAACCTCCAACCACCACCATCACCAGTTCTCCTTCTCCAACTTTACTCGTTGCACCAGCTTCAGTTCTCAGCTGTTAAGTAACCATTTACTCCTCTCAAACTCCCACTGTTGACATTACCCAACATTAAGAGAGGACCTGTGGATGAAGTTTCTACGTGTCGTGAATAATTCCCAGTCAGACACTCAATTTTCTCTCATATTTAACTACGGTATTTTTCTTTTTGAGTTTCGCCAACACGGTTACTGTTAATTTACTCTTGTGTTTAAGGGGGCAGTTCACTCATGGTGCATTGGGGGGGGGGGGGTCTTGATTCCTCCAGAGTACGCCATGAAATAGGATCAGATTGATAAAAAGATTGGTGGACTATTGCTTGGAATAATTTGGAGGAATCAGCAGTTGCTTCAGACTTACCAACACTGTACTTCTCCCTTAAAACACACACATTATATAGGTACTCTCGGTACACGTAAGGCAGACTTTTATAACATGGTGAATTGGATTTTGATGTGAAGATGATTCTTTCTGGAGTCTTTGTGAGAGATGTTTATCATTTCATTCTTCATAATATTCTCAAGTGTAAATGGAGTGCTTAGCTTTTAACAGTTGTGGCATAAAATGAGCTTTCCAGAGGTGGCATCCATTTGTTTATTTCCCAAGTAAATTTGGTAAGCAAAATCGAAACTGTAGGATTTTTTTTTTCAATCATCTTCACCTGTGTTATTATCTTTCTCTGTGACGTCAATAGAGTTACGTGATCGATAATACTCTATAGTGAGGGTACATAGAAAGTTGTCGGAGGTTGATACAGAGAAATGACGCGAAAAATAAATATAATCATGTGAAAATTTAAATATCTAAATAATAATTACCATACAAATCCGTCCAAATGACAACTAGTAATAGTAGTAGTAATAGTAGTAGCAGTTATATTATTATTATTATTATTATTATTATTATTAGTAGTAGTAGTAGTAGTAGTAGTAGTAATAATAATAGTAGTAGTAGTAATAGTAGTAGTAGTAGTAATAATAGTAGTAGTAGTAATAATAGTAGTAGTAGTAATAATAGTAGTAGTAGTAGTAATAATAGTAGTAGTAGTAATAATAGTAGTAGTAGTAATAATAGTAGTAGTAGTAATAATAGTAGTAGTAGTAATAATAGTAGTAGCAGTTATATTAGTAGTAGTAGTAGTAGCAGCAGTTGTAGTAGAACTAGTGGTGGTAGTAGTAGTAGTAGTAGTAGTGGTGGTAGTTGTAATAGTGGTAGTAGATGCATGGACAAATATCGTAAAATAATTCAAAGCCCTACAGAACAGCACTCGTCGAATTCATACATAAATATAACCTAATCGTTTGGTAAAGGAGACCCTTCCTGTATAAATATATACATGAATAAATGAATTATATCTGCGTTCGACAATTCAAAAATATAATATAACGTAACAGGAAAGAGGGATAAAATGGAATCTGATGTGTTGTGAAAAATGTTCCCCGTAATATATGGGTTATAGGTAGCGTGACTAAGGAGACCAAAAATTTCATGTCATCTGTTCCTGTATATGTTTTAGAAATATGGAACCTCTGATTAACTTGAGATTTTTTACTGTATTTGTTATGCATATTTTTTTTGTTAACATTGTCTTTAAAGTTTGTTCTCATCTTGGCCTGGAGGACCTTGTAGCTCGAGGGACAAGAACGCGACAGACAGACAGACAGACGAGGGAGAACTGAGCAAGACAAAATAGGAAATAGCATCTTGTGTTGTAAGTATGTATTTTGGTAATGACATTTCCTGGAAACGTCTGGAGCAAAAATTTATGGACACGAAAATTGTAACTTCCTGCGAAATGTGTGCATAAGAATAACTACTTGGACGTTAAGTGTACAGAAGAAAAATCGACTAAAGTATATTTGAAGCTTCGTGTGTCTGGTTGAATTATCGAGGTCCCAAGAGACTCACAAACCTCACTACCCGGCCATCAGCCTCGGCCTCGTCAAGCACCAACACTGTCTTGCACACTCACAGTCAAATGTTGGTGTGCACGCCACCAGGGGGTCATTCTTCCGTCTTTGTTTGTAATGGAGTATGTGTTGGATTTTTACGGAGATAAACGCACAACGAGGTCAACAATGAAAATCCGTGTTGTTCAGATTTTTGCATGAACAGAGAAAAGGCAACAACTTCACCACTGTCAACAACCTATCAATATATAGCATTTTTTTATTCAAAGGGTGAAAGTGCACGACTACATGAAAAAAAGGAACCTTTCATAAAGACTTTTAGCTTTTGCTTCTAAAAGTTCAGTGTCAGTGTGTTAAAGTAATTTCTGATCACTGCCAAATAAATTTCATGGAGAGTTTAGTGAGCAGGACTGTAGGGTGGTGGTGCTATATCCTACCCCAGGCAGCCAGGCAGCCAGGTAGGCTCGAGTGACTACAGTAATCTGAATACTCACAACAGTAATGAATTGGGAGTTGCCAGTGATTGGCCGCCTCCGGTCTGTAATAGTGGGATTGGGAGCTGGGGATCGCGAATGCTATATGCGAATAATTCCATTACACTCTATCATTACCCGACTCGTAAACCCTGCCTGCTTTATTGCGTTGCCCTGCACGACTCTCCTGCTGTACTCGGGTTGAAGTCCAACAGTTACGTTTTCTCTTCGTAGGATATTTGTACAGTTCCCATTATTCTATTTCTACTGTAACGTGATATAACCAATACCCATTAAATCTTGCTGGTTGTGGTCTACTTTAACCTACCTGTTTAATAATAATTTATACTCCCCAAGAACACAAATGCTTGCAAGTTACAGCACTTCATTTTAACATAATGTGGTGATACAGTTGTTACCAAAATGATGTAACGTGACCTATTCGCACTGACTCAAACCAAACCAAACCAAATCTAACAAATCCAACTCAACCCAACAGACTTAAAAGTTCGCTTGGACAACAAAAGTCCTTCGAAGCGATCACACATGGGAGTGTTGGTGGCAGTGTTTAGAGTAGAGTAGAGCCCTAGGGTTCAGTGCAGTCCTTCACCCGCTTTTCTAGGATTTATACTCAGAGATTTACTGCTGCAATCAAAGTACTTAAGGTACACACACTCGTAACTATACACATATATATTTAAAGAAGTACACGTAAGCACTTTTAATTAAACACACATACAGGATATAGGCCTACCTTGAAGACACCCTTATCAAAAATACACAACCACACATAAATACATATACGTGCACGGATTTCAATACGTGTAATTCCCAACAAATACTCCTACAAGAAAATACTAATCTTCATATATAGGCATAACCCACAGAAAATAGGCACAATAAAAAAAAAAAAAAAAAAAAACACACACACACATATATAAGAGTTGAGCTAGAAATAAATGAAGTAACCTCGTATTAATATATGTGGTGACTATCTATACATACAGCTATTCACCATTACTCTTTATCAGGTGACCAACACGGGAACTATAACACAAATGAAAGATTGACGTCATTACAACTGTCGCTCATGAATGTACGGGGTAATAATTAAAGAAAAATAATGCTTTAACTCTGTGAATATCCGCTTACCTGGTCCAGTTATCGACTTTGTACTCGCACGCACATTCTCTCGTATAATTAAGGCAGTCTGATTTTAATGTAAGTAAGTACTACTAGTGCCGTTGGTGTGTGTGATAATATTTTTTGGACTGATATGTACGCAGTCTCTCTGTCTCTGTCTCTCTCTCTCTCTCTCTCTCTCTCTCTCTCTCTCTCTCTCTCTCTCTCTCTCTCTCTCTCTCTTGGGATGCACCACAAACACACCCACTCTAACTCGTTAACCCAAACCACAACGTAAGCCCTTCCTCACTATACTCTTCTTCTTCAACTTCCCAGTAAGGTCGTGCCAAGTTAATTGCGTGTCGGGGTGGGGTCGACAAGGGGCCACCAGCCACAACGTAATGAAGCAAACACATGCATAATGATGAGCAAATGCCAGCCAGCTTTACCAGAGTGTGTGTCTAGGAGCTTCACCCTGTTTGTACTCTTACACGATGCATGGGTACACGAAGCATTGTAAGAGAATGTGTGTGCTCTTTAGTGATGATGTACTGTATCAAAACATTTCGACTTTTATCATTATTCCAATTGTCTTTAGCTGGGTGTTTACTTGGCTAAATATTTTCCAGGATGCCTAGTTTATCTTGTTTAACTAGTCCTTTGCGTGTAGTCTAGTGGTTAGGATGTCATAAGAATAATGGTCGCTGATAGCGTTTGGGCCTCAATATACATTTTTCTTTTTTTTTATTACCGTATATCAAATGGTTGGCGGTTGTTAATAATGTTAATTTGATTAGGGTTTCAAGAGTACAGATAAAAAATTCAATGTATGTAAAGAATTCTTTTTGTACGAAATACTCTAAAAGAACTGCATGCACAGCCATACCAAATTTCCAGTTTCTCTACAATATTTCAGATCGGGAAAATCCTATCCTCTCTCCCCTACTGTAATGCAATTATTTTTTGATGAAGCTGACCTTTAAAAAACATCTGACATTCTGTGCCCTTTCCCTGTTGTTAATCCTACCCATATGTAATACAATTCCCTTCGAAATGGTTACTAACATCCTTACCAAAATGTATTAGTGCATGTAATAGGCAGTATGTGTGTTGACGCAAATATATTTTAGGGGAGTCGGGGTGGAAACTCGTGAAGCGGGCGAGACGAGGACAGACCCAGCAAGTAAGGCAAGGGTTGGCAAGTACAAGATAAATTACACAAATCCAGAATCACACAAATCCCAGCACCCCATATCACACCCAAAGCCATATATGTAAAACACACACGACACATAATGACGGATAATAAACCTTACCACATCCATCATTTACAATTACTGACATTACAAAGTATTTACACAAAATTACTCTCCCCACTACACCTAATGTATATTACTCCCAACACGCACACAACACACACGGCAACAGTTAGTTAGTACCTGTAGTATTTTCTGTTATACTATATTATGAGACGGTGGGTAATATTATATGTAGATATATATTCTTCCATAAAGATTTAAATTAATATATGATTTGAAATGTAATTATATTTTTCTAATTATATTTTTGAAATGTAAACAAAAGCTCCACCAACAAATCATGTAATTACAGTGATATAAAGATTTTAATTAATACATAATTAGAAAAGTAATTATATTTTTGGAATTATATTTTTGAAAAGTAAACAAAAGCTCCACCAACAAATTATGTGATTAACGTGATCTTTGGTTGTAGGGGACACGACATTGAGTGTACTATAAAAAGACAAAAGTCGTATCGCTATCTTGTTCGATGATTTAATAGAACTCGTGAAACATAATGAAATCCCCACCACAGTAAGGTCTATGCCCAGTATGGTTAGCTCTTTACCATATGTTTCCACCAAATTTAACGACACGACTTTTGTCTTTGATAGTACATGGACATATAGAAAAGCAACTGCATACGGTACACACAATGCAGGAAATACACCAACAGCACAATACCCAAATACGTACACACACACATGCACACACACCAACATAAACCAAAAACACACACACAGCACAATACCCAAATACGTGCATACACACACACACACAAATGCACACACACCAACAAAAACAGAAACACATCAACAACAGCACAATACCCAAATACGTACACACACACACAAATGCACACACAAACAGAAACACACCAACAGCACAATACCCAAATACGTACACACACACACACACAAATGCACACACACCAACAAAAACAGAAACACACCAACAGCAGCACAATACCCAAATACGTACACACACACACACACAAATGCACACACACCAACAACAGCACAATACCCAAATACGTACACACACACACACACAAATGCACACACACCAACATAAACCAAAACACACACACATACAGGTAGGAACGTCGACAGACATGCGTGCACATAAATCGAACCAGGTTAGCAGAGTTCACGTACAGTCATAACTCAGAGAGAAAAAAAAAACAACAGGAAACTCTCAACAACACCATGCAGCACATTCACCCATTTTACCACTTACTGAACTCAATTTGAACACATACACAGAATAGTACAGTCACCAACAATAACTTCTGTGCACATGAGGGTGACGTAATTATTTTTGCCTATGTGACAACCGATCTCTGTTCACTCGAAAAGTTATAATTTCTACAAACGGGAAACAATACTTTTTACTTCGCCTTCCTCCTCCTCCTCCTCAATTTACAGCTTTTCTCATTTTTTCTTCCTTTCCCTCTGCTCCTCCTCCTCCTTATTTACTGTTCTGCTCACTTCGCCATTTTTTCCTCTCCTCCTTCTCCTTATTTACTGTTCTTTACGCCTCGTCTTCCTCTTTCACTCTTCTTCTCCTTCTCATCATCATCTTCTTCGTCTTTTTTCCTCCTCGTCTTCCCCTCTCTTTCCTTCTCCTTCTCCTCATCATCATTTTCTTGTTCTTTCCTCCTCGACTTCCTCTTCCTCTCTTCCTTCTCCTCCTCCCCAACCTGCAGTGTCCTTCTCTCTCGCCCCAGGTCCACTTCCCTTCACTTGCCCATCAGCCCATCAGGTCTTTGTTGTGCCTCCACCCTCATCTCCTCACGGGTAAAGAGATGTGTGTGTGTGTGTGTGTGTGTGTGTGTGTGTGTGTGTGTGTGTGTGTGTGTGTGTGTGTGTGTGTGTGTATATATATATGAGTGTGTGTGAATATATATACGAGTGTGTGTGTGTGTGTGTGTATGTGTGTGTGTGTGTGTGTGTGTAAACATTGTTATGTGTGTGTGGACATGAAGGAACATGTGCGTCTGTGTGTTTGCGTGTGCTAGACAGATAATAATAAATCACACCTCAGCGAGCCCCTTTGTCATTTGGACTATATATCTGACATTTGGCATGCAAGTCAAACTCAAAGGGATGGGACACACACACACACACACACACACACACACACACACACAGACACACACACACAGACACAGACACAGACACAGACACAGACACAGACACACACACACACACACACACACACACACACACACACACACACACACACATACACACGTAAAGTTATAAACACTCGTAAATACACACGTACACTGGCACATTGTGTGGGTGGGTTAGGAAAGTTTCTGTGGGAAGTATCTAAGATATTTGGTAATCTTTGAATGGTGCAAAAACATTTTAGAATGAATGCATATTGATGTTATATTAAATCGAATCGAACTTTATTACTCGCATAGTAGAATAACATAATATATATATATATATATATATATATATATATATATATATATATATATATATATATATATATATATATATATATATATATATATATATATATATATATATATGTATATATATATATATATATATATATACACTTTATGTGAGTATTTCTAGAACAAGAGCACAACAACCAACTCCTCCACCGTAACTCTCACTAACTAAGTGACTCTCAACACTCCAGAGTTTCATTATTACCAACTTGCAACAGTGGGTTTAGGCACAACTTGTCTAGCAGCAGCAGCAGTGGTGGTGGTACGCCAGTTGATGAATGTAACAGTCAGTATTTCCCAAGAGAGCAGAGGGACAATATGGTTTATAGTACAGTTCTTGAGATCTTTAATTTACTGCTATACTTTTGGAGAGCTTACACAAATTCATAATAAAAGATCATGTCTTGCGAGTGATCCAAGATATCACTCTGATAACCAGAAAACCAACCGGAATATCTTTACCGAGTTAAATACATAACTGCTATATCAAACAGACCACTTAATTGTTCTTTTCTCACTCACTCATTGACTCACAATTTACTACCTGAATGTATTTTCTTGCCTCACTCTATAACAAACAGGTTTATTCCATATTGCTGTGTTTTAATTTATCCACTCCACTCCACTCCACTCCACTCCACTCCACTCCACTCACTTATTCACTCACTCACTCACTGTGTGTGTCTGTGTCTGTCTCTCTCTCTCTCTCTCTCTCTCTCTCTCTCTCTCTCTCTCTCTCTCTCTCTCTCTCTCTCTCTCTCCTCTCTCTCTCTCTCTCTCTCTCTCTCTCTCTCTCTCTTTATTTTTCTCTCTCTCCCCCCCCCCTCGACGTCTCGTTCCCTAACACTGCCGCAGTCGTCGTCATATTTTCCCTGCAGCATTCATTCCTTCCCCAGTGTTCCTTCCTCTCCTCTAACCCCCACCTGCCCACCCACTGGTCAAGCTGGTCCTAATTCCATTAATTCACCGTGACACCATCGACCCACAGCAGCAGCACAGGAGGTGAGGAATGGTGGGTTGACAGGGAGGTAGGTGCGGGTGTGAACAAGTGGTGAGGGTGAGAGGTGTGTTTGGGGAGGTAGTAGGGATGATCAGAGAGGAAGTGAGGTGACAAGAGTGGTAGTGGTAGTGAGTGGTGTGATTAGAGTGGTGGTGGTGGAGATGACCAGAAAGGAAGTGGGGTGACAAGAGTGGTGGTAGTGGTGGGGGTGGTGAGAGGTGTGTTTGGGGAGGCAGTAGGGATGACCAGAGAGGATGTGGGGTGACAAGAGTGGTGGTAGTGGTGAGGGTGAGTGGTGGTGAGGATGACCAGACAGGATGTGGGGGGACTAGAGTAGTATTAGTAGTAGGGGTTACAGGAGAGGTGAAGCTGTGAGGTTTGACATTAAAGGTGAAGAAATTGCACATTTACTTAATCAAAGGCCCAAAGGGTGTGGTTTACCTAGATATAAAAAATAGAAAATGAGGAGAATTTTAGCAACACTGATCCAAAATCGGACCATAATCATGCCAAATTTAATAAGATTATAATAATAATAATTATAATACAAATGATAAAAATATAATAATAATATTAATAATTATTATTATTATTATGATTATGATTATGATTATGATTATTATTATGATTATTACTATTATTAGTATTATTAGTATTATTATTATGATTATGATGATGATTATTATTATTATTATTATTAAAATTAATATTATTATGATTATGATTATGATTATTATTAATATTATGATTATTAATATTATTATTATTACCTGTACTTTCTTTTCTCCTTTTCTACGTCACGTGGCTTTCCCTCCGACTGGACATAATAGTTTGGCTTCGCGATAATAAATGTTAACGTGGTAAGCCGATGTCAGTTGGAGTTAATAATCCAGTGATGATTACTGATGACATTGCGAGTGTTGACAGCCACCATAATTAAGGGTGGAGATAATCAAGGTGAATATATGTTATCGTCACTGTAAATTTGGCTATATGACCGTTTTTATTCGTGGGTGAGATTGTGTGTGTGTGTGTGTGTGAGTGAGGGTATGTGCGTGTGTGCATAATACGTGTAGGTGTGCGTTAGTGTGTGTAGTAAGTATACGAGTAATGTAAGTGCTTAACTATGTGCAAAAGTGTGTGTGTGTGTGTGTGTGTGTGTGTGTGTGTGTGTGTGTAGTATGTATACGAGTAATGTAAGTGCTTACCTATGTGCAAAAGTGTGTGTGTGTGTGTGTGTGTGTGTGTGTGTGTGTGTGTGTGTGTCGGGGTATACTAGTGATATATATAGGGTTCAACCAACATGATTTAACCAATGCATCAATATATATAACATACCCAAATGGTCGGTGCCTCGTTCCAGTCATTTTTTCAAGAGATTACGGACGGACCCGATGTCAAATTAACGCTGATACGATTACCGATAATGAGTTACGAAATTTGACTCGAACGCTACATCAGGCAGCAAATTGGCTCGGTTGAATGTTCGGGGATTAGCATAATTTGTCAACCCAGGAATCTGCTATGAGGTGATGAAAATATAGATGTGATGTGTCTATGAGGCGACCCTGACCACCCTCACGATATCTCAGTTTCTCCCAGCTTATGATGTGTTAGTTAGTGTTATAATATATTGAAATATATGATGAGTTGGGCTTAAGGTTTTGTATTGTGTTGGTAAATCTGGAGCAAGCGATTCCTCCAAGGGGAAATGATTCGCTTGTTGGTGGATTAGAAGGTCTCTGATTCCTCCAAATTATACCATGAAACAAACCACCTCATTGTTGGTAAAAAGGTATCAGTTTCGTGGCACAGTTTGGAGGAATCAGTAGCACTCCAATTCACCCACAAGAGAATCTCCCCTTAAGGACCCTGTGATCGTGTTTGAAAATTGGAGGCTTGTGATTCCTTCTGACCATTCCACGAAACAAGCTCCTTCCGTATAGGTGGTGTTTCGTAGCAATATTTGAAGGACTCATTTACTTCCATTTTTTCTGACTACATCACAGGGTCCTTAATCCCATGTGCCTGTAAAAGAGGGAAAGAGTTAAAGTCCTGACAGAGCATGATAGTGACAAGCTGACCTAACCAACATGACCAACACCTTCTGATGACCGATGAATTAGCAGATAATGAGTGACCTGGTTGATTAGTCTAATTAACTATACCGTACCGTGGCTGACTACCAAAAACAACCTGCCCTCATTATCCTGACGCACACACGCACACATACACACAAGCACGCATTCGTGTTTACATACATACATACATACCCAGTGACAAACAAAGCACAACAGTTTACATAAGTGCGCAATTTTGTTTAAGAATCTAAGTGAATAATACAGAAGAGTTCATATAACACATTTTTCAATTATTACAGTAAATCGATATTATAAGAAAAAATCATTGACCATTAATAGAATTTACTCACAGAATTGTATCATATTACAGACAAATTGTTTTCTTTCAAGTTCCTTCCATTAAGAGCTATACATAAGTTACACCGGAGGATTTTTAATACTGAAGAAAATACTCAGAAAATGCAACGGGATACAAGCTCAACTTCATACAAATTGCACCTAACATATTTCTCTCTTCCAACAAAGCTTACAGACTTATGATGTACAAAACATAAGCATTCTACTCAGTAAAGGCTCATGCACTTCAACGAGGAGAACTTTGCGAACAAGGCCAGAAATATAATTAAACTGGCATCGCATTTTCCAGCCAGTGCATAAAATGTATTCCAACAAGGTATACATTATTTTGAGGAAAAGAAAGAGCTACTCCTCCTGACTCGACTGACATTCACGTACCAGGAAGCATTCTAACGTTTCATTATTTCCTGCATATTTTATACCCTTGCACAATTGTACCCTTGGAATACAGTAGTCGTCTTGAGATGTACTTGATTTGAAAGCTCCACATTTAATTCCTATATGATGTAATAGTAAGTTGCCCTCATGTAATTTGATGAAACATAGTAGCAATCCAACCCATTATTAGCAAATTTAACTTGTCCCACCATAATCTACTTAAGCAAACCTAACATGATGGACGTTAGGCCCTATTGGAAAAGAGAATAGAATACATTTGATCATCCTTGGAGACGATGCCCATCTCATCTCCCTCAAGACAAGTGGTCTAGGCCTTACCTGAGTTAGGCCCCAAGGCACCAAGGGAAAGAGAGATGTACTGAATCCAAAGTTTTCGTTGCAGTAACTAACATGAGAGAAGAGGCCTACATATTCAGTTGTGAAAATAGAATAAACAGTTTATACTAGTTAGAATGAACAGTTTAGACTAGAAGTTAATATTAGGTGTTATTTCTTCCCTAGACTGGGGAGGAAAGAGTAGGTTAAGTCAGGTCAGAATACGTCCGATTCCGCCATGGAAGTGAAGGCCTCCCTCTGCCAATTTTCATGAGCTTGGTGGTGTGGGATCCATTTAGCCAGCCTGGAAATTGTAAAGGCTTTTAACTCGCCAAGCCTCGACTGACGTTAAATAAGGCTGACGTTGAACATTCCTCGTCTACGAATTAGTTTGGACCGAATTAAGAGCGAGGCTGAACTTTTATACTCTTAAGTTTCCTTTCCTTGGCTCTCTCTCTATATATATGTTATTCGCAATCAACTTTTTACTACATGAGTCTAGTACATTAATCTGGATACGAACATTAACCCGTTCCTCTGTGTGTGTTATTTGTTAAGGAATTATAATTATCATGAATACATAATCAGAAAAAGTGCCTGGCTCAGACTAGTTTAGTAAGGGACCCTGTGATGTAGTAAAAAAAATTGGGGATAAATGAGTACTTCAAATATTGCCTCGAAACACCACCTATATTGAAAGAGTTTGTTTCGTAGCATGGTCAGGAGGAATCAGATGCCTCCAATCTTCATACACGATCACAGGGTCCTTAATTAATAGCCAAGGACGCAATGAATTGATATGTGTTACAAATTAAGTCCCCGAGTTTTGGTCAGTGTGTCAAATTTTTCTGAGAGTTAAGTGTAAAAGAAGAATTATTGAAGGAAGGAACCATCAACAAGCGTCTGACAACTAAATGTATTGTGTTTGAGGAATGTAGTTCTCTGTAAGTTTAGACCATTCTGTTGGTTATCATCATTATAGTGTGTCATTTCCATGCCGTCACCAACATTCACGTATAGTCTTAAGTCTCCAGTACAAAAATAAATAATTAATGCTGTGAATAATCTTATTTGTCCATTTAGGCTTTGGTTTGAGACCTAAATATGACTACACTATATATTCTGCAACATTTCATGACCCAAAGGATAATTCCTCTCAGCGACTTTACCCATGTGTTTTTCAAGCATCAAAAAGGTGAATTAATAAAGGGTGAACGTTTTAAGCACATCAGAGCCTTGCTGACTGCGCTGCTAAATACCCTGAAGAGATTACATCATGTAAATACAATATTGCCAGCCACCAGATTACATCTAGTGGCACAGGCTGGTCCAAGTATGTACACAACATCTGTTCTCGTTGGAAAAGGTAAAGTTGCTCGTCAGTCACCGAAAAAAATAACAAATCTAGTCTAGATATCTAATAGTTCTCTTGGCACTTTTGGCAGATGTTTAATAGTATGCAAATATGAGCTGTGATAATATATGAGGTTACAGACTGACATATAATTGCAGCTGTACTAATCAGTCCTTTAGAGGTGCTGCAGAAGATAGTCTCAGTTTATTTGGTGTGAAATGATCATCTTTTTTTTTTTTTTTTTTACAATAACAGACATCACGTTAGCAAAGACGAAAACAGTATAATGTGCATCGATTTGTGCCACAGTTGTACTTCATTTTCGATTACAAAGGATATATAGTTTACCAGAAACCGAAGTTACTTGTAGAACAGAGAGGAACAGAGAAACTCCCCTTTTTCATCAAACCATCGCAGACAGTTTAGGAATTAATAGTTAACTACAACTCTTATTATGCATATATTAATCATACACAGCCTGGTCGGAAAGGCTTTGTTATATTTTGATTAACAATATTACATACTCGGTTGAATTATTCGTTCACAAAAGAATTTCGACACAAACATTTTCCTATTGCTTTTGAGAGAGGAAACTAATTAAATTCAGACCTATGATCAAAGACCTATATACCATAAATCAATCACATTGTAATCCTTTATTTGGAATATTTCTCACTAATGATATTATGAATGCTATGTATGGACAATTTTCCAATGTACTGAAATAAGTCATGTGTTGTGTTTTGCTGAATAATTTTAATGGGTGTATGGGCTTCCCTCATTACCAGACATATATGAGAAATTTGAAGGTTGTGGAAAATCTCAGCACAAAACATTAGATTCTGTCAGTGGAGATGGCGAAATGACCAGTAACTGTATAATAATCTTTCACTGTGAAAAAAAACAAAAACGATATAATTGAAACATCTGGAGGTAATGAAAAAAACAAAATCATTACAAATCGACATACCTACCAACCTACGAATAAAAACCTGTCAATTAAAAATGTACAGCATATC
>JAWQEG010006365.1:27500-38061 GCA_033782935.1 Petrolisthes cinctipes
TTCCCGCACCCCCCTAACCCCCCCACCCAGCCTGTCCCCCTATTCCCGCACCCCCTTAAGTATAGTTCTGTAAATGGAGTCTGAAGGGGTATGTCGATATGTTCTTTTTAAGGGGGCAATAATTTTTGTTTTCTTTTTTTTTGGGGGGGTCCTTTGATTCCTCCAAAGAATGCCAGAAAACAGTACCAAGTTAACTAACAAAATAATGGTGTCCTGTTGCTTGGAATAGTTTGGGGGATGATATCAGTTTTCTCCAGATTTACTAACAACACTGTATCTCGCCCCTTACAGAGAACGAATTGTGGAAATTTAAAAAAGCCAGCTGGAATAAATAAAAATGTGGAAAACCGTACCAAAAAAAAAAAAAAAAAAAAAAAAAAAGAGTGGAAATATTTAGAGGTAACCCTGCATGGGGAGCTAGACTGTGTTTTGGGGATTACAGGGTCTGGCATTACTGCAAAAATATATATACGATATTATGGTAAGGTACAAACACTATCCTAAATACGGCACGATGCTTACGTTGACAGCTAACACCTCACCCTTTTAGCGAAATTTTAAAAAAAGTGCACAAGTTGCGCTGCTCGAATACCTAAATCCTCGTTATATTATTATCTAGTGTGTCAAAACAGAGAAAGGGTGATTTTTCTTCGCTTCTCTTCTCATATGAAAAAAATATATAAGTAAATATATGTATATAAAAAAGTGCCAAGTTGCTCTGCTCGAATACCTAAATCCTCGTTATATTATTATCTAGTGTGTCAAAACAGAGAAAGGATGATTTTTCTTCGCTTCTCTTCTCATATGAAAAAAATATGTAAATAAATATATGCATATAAAAAAGTGTAAGTTGCGCTGCTTGAATACCTAAATCCTCGTTTTATTATTATCTAGTGTGTCAAAACAGAGAAAGGATAATTTTTCTTCGCTTCTCTTCTCATATGAAAAAAAATATATAAGTAAATATATCCATAATATATACAGTACTATATATACATAAATACAGTATTATATAATGGTCATGATTTCCCCTATGTTAACCCACACTCAGCCCGGCTTTAGTACTCTCTCTGCCTTCAGGTCACACCAAGTTAAGCAGGGAGTTGGTTAGGTAAGATGGAGGTAAATGGAAAGAAGGGTGGTAGTAGGGGAAGGAAAATGAGGAGAGAGAGAGAGAGAGAGAGAGGAAAGAAATATATGGGATGTTATAGGAAAGAAGAGTGGTAGTAGTGGAAGGAGAATAAGAGGAGAGAGAGAGAGAGAGGAAAGAAATATATGAGATGTTAACAGAAGGGTTTAAGGAAAAAATTATGGGCAAAAGGTGAATAAAGGAGAATAAGGGGAGAGAGAGAGAGAGAGAGGAAAGAAATATATGGGATGTTATAAGAAGGGTTAAAAAGAAAAAATATGGGCAAAAAGGAGAATAAAAGTGAACAAAAAAAGTGGGAGAGAGACACAAACAAGTACAGTACCAACATCTACCAAATCCCAGCCAAGTTGTAGCCGTCATCCGTTAGTGAATCAAGCAGAGACCCAGCCCTTCCAAAAGCCAATAAGAGAGACACGAGTTACTGAGCTGATGTCCTGGCTGGGGGCGGTGGTGGTGGTGGTGGGGGAGGAGGTGATGGGGGAAGGATGGTGAGGGGGGAGGAGGTGAAGGGGGAGGAGGTGAAGGGGGAGGAGGAGGAAAAAAGGAAGAGTGGGTGGGAGATAGATGTAGTGGAAATAGATGGGTGTAAGAGGAAGAGAGTAAGAAATAAAAAGAAGTGATAACGAGTGTGACAGAAGATTGTAGAAGAGTTTTTGTGGTAAGGTGATGGAAAAAACCTGGAAAACTATAAACTTGAAAGGCAAGAGAATTAAAATGCTACTAACAGCTAAAGAATGAAAACAGACAAAGTGTAAATATAATAATCAGGTGTTTACTATTGAAGTCATTGGTTTGTATGTGTGAATTCCCCAAAATTTTATGTTCACATACGAGGTTATCATATTCAAGAAAATATAAATAAGAAAACTATATGAAAATCAGAATAGCTATATCATCACATTAAAATAGTGAAGATTGAATAGCGAAGATCCAAATGGAAGGCAGGTCAGATAGGGAAGAGGAAAGTTAGTGCTGCAAAGAGATAGTAAGATGAAGAAGAGAAGGTACAGGTGGGTAGGATAGGATGAAAACTTGGAGATAAAGTTGAGAAAGTCTCCGGGCAGAATGGTAAGTTTGGGGAAGAGGGGCAGGCAGTGAAGGGAAGTGATAGAGAGAGAGAGAGTGGGGAAAGTGAACAGAAAGAGATAAAAAAAAAGCGATTGTGCCTGGAAACGGAGTAGTGAGCAAAGGAACACTGAGAGATATACTTACAGTAAGTACTCTAAATATACACACCCTAGTATCATCCTACACATCTTAATTAAAGGGAGAGTATACTTTTGGTACATTGGAGCGTCTTGATTCCTCCAAAGTATGCCAGAAAACAGAACCAGAGGAACAAAAATAATGGTGATCTGTTGCTTGGAATAGTTTGGATCCGCCCCTTAACATTCCTCTACACACACACACGAAGATCACCCAACGCTGTCCACCCTCACTTCACTTCCCCTGACATCATCACTCCCTACACACATCCTAACTTCAACCCACACACCCTAACATCACCCACCTCAGGCAGTCAGCAACGAGGGAAGCGAATCATCTAAGAGGCACTTAAACCCTGCCTGTAACGACACATCCGGGCCTCAGCTCAGTCATTGGAGTTAATTTGAGTATGGAGGCGACACACTAATGGCTGCTCAACTAACCCTTCCCCACTCTACTCAGGATAGCCCTTACCCCTCCTTAGTTTCTAGTCCCCGTCCCAGTCCCACCTTCAGACCATCTCCTGTTTCTATTTTCATCTCAGTCTGTCCCTTACGCCATGCAGGATGTCTCTTACTCCCAGTTTACATCGCATTATACCTGATTTTAAGAATTGTTTATTAAGGAATATAAACGGTGAAATAATGAACATTCTTAATCAATTAATGTTTCTTCCATGGTACTTTCATTTTAATATTAGTCATAATGCAGGGAAAGCTACAGTAGATGTTGTCCACATTAATTTTGTCGGCATACATCAACTCTTTCTGTTTCATGTGGTGGTGAAATTGATAAGACTCTGAGCTTCAAGTGTAAATTTTACTTATTCACACAGTTCATCAGCTATATACCCCAGTACAGCAGCTAGAGTCCCTACCATAGCAGCTACGTTACCCATCACAGCTATCCATATCTCCCCATTACAGAAGCTAAACTCCTTATCACAACTACCCTTGGTTTGATGTCAAAACTCCCCATCACAGCAACTAAGCTTTCCATCATCAGCATTCATATCTCACCAACTAAACACCCCATCACTGGATATCTCCCATTCCGCTCCAGATTGCCATTTCCACTCGCCGTTCAGCCTCGCGTTCTACCCCATCATTGCTTACGGCTGAAGGGCGCCATTACCATTTGCATAAGTCCTGTACTTTCCTGGGGGACGTAGGGACAGACTAGAGATCAGAGGAGGAGAGGAGGAGAGGAGGGCGGGGGAAAGAGACGGATTAAAAAGTTCTTAAGAAAAATAAAAAAAACTTAGGATTGAAGAGATGTGTGTGGTAAAGATATACGAGGAGGGGAAGGAAACCCCAGAAGGGGATTTACAAGCGGGTATTGCATAGTTTAGTGGCAAGGAAGAGGATTAGCAAGTTGTGGGAGGGGAGGGGAGAGGAGAGGGAAGGCAGGCATAGGTGTTGGAAAGGTCTGCTGGAATGGAAGGGGAAAATAAATACTGTTGAGATCCGAGAGGGACTGAGAGGATCTTAAAGGATTCTGAGAGGAAGAAGGAAGGGAAGACATATAGCAGATCTAGTGGTAAGGGGAAACATATAGGATTTTGGGAGAGGTATGGTGGTAAAAAGTAAGGTACTGTATATATAATTCTGAAGAGTTCTACGGGTTGGAGGAAGGGAAAGGGACAGTGTAATGTAATGTAAGTGAGAATCAGTCCAGTTACCAGAGAGGGTGAGAAGTAATTTGAGAGGACGGTACCAACTGCTGTGTGTGTGCTTGAGAGTCTGGGAACAAGTTTGTGAAGGTGTGAGGAGGAGGAGGAGAGAAGGAGATGAGGAGGAGCAAGAGGAGAGGAGAGAAGGAGGGGAGGGGAAGGGAGGAGAGGAGAGGAGAGGAGAGGAGGAGGAGGAGGAGTTGGTGTGCGTCAGGTGGGGTTGAATATATGTATGTATGTGTGTGTGTGTGTGTGTGTGTGTGTGTATAAAAGATGAAATACGAACTAACAATGATAGAATGCTACAATGAGAGAGAGAGAGAGAGAGAACGAAAGGAAGAAATAGAGAGACAGAAATAGAAGAATAAATAAAGCATACAAACAAAAATAAACAAGATATAAATAGAAAGAATATCTCAACTCCTTTCCATGCATCTCTCTTGTTATCCCTCTCCCTCTCCCTCCCACTCCCTCTCTCCCTCTCCCTCTCTCCCTCCCTCTCCCTCTCCCTCTCCCTCTCCCTCCCTCTCCCTCCCTCTCCCTCTCCCTCTCTCCCTCCCTCTCTCTCCCCTCCCCCTCCCCCTCTCTCTCCCTCTCTCCCTCCGATAATTCTTTCCTCTTACCATTCCTCGCTGCTCACATTCCTTCCTCCAGCCAGACAGCCTTCCTCTTCCTTCTCCTACATGTTCCTGCCTCTTCCTCTCTCCTTCTAATCATCTATTTTTGTTCTATCTTCTTCTTTTCTCTTTACTATTCGTTCCACCTCTTTTTAGTTTTTCTCTTCCTTTGCGTTGCTTTTATTCACCGATTCTTCCACTTCTCTTTCATTTCTCTTTCTGTTTCTTTATTTACATTATTCATTTCTTCCCTCCTACCAATCTGTCATTATTATTACGGTAATTTCTACCATTTCCCAAGCCCTTCTTTTTCCTCACTTCCATCCTCTCTCTCCGTCTTTTCCTCCTTTCCATCCCCCTCTTCCTCCCTCCCCTCTGTCTCTCTGTCTCTGTGTGTCTGTGTGTGTGTGCGTCTGTGTGTGTGTGTGCGTGTGCGTGTGTGTGTGTGTGTGTGTGTGTGTGTGTGTGTGTGTGTGTGTGTGTCTCTGTCTGTCTCTGTCTGTCTCTGTCTGTCTCTGTCTCTCTGTCTCTCTGTCTGTCTGTCTGTCTGTCTGTCTCTGTCTCTGTCTCTGTCTCTGTCTCTGTCTCTCTCTGTCTGTCTGTCTCTCTCTCTCTCTCTCTAACTCTCTCTCTCTCTCTCTCACACACACACTTTTCTTTCCCACGGAGCGATATAGTGTTTCCCTCACGTCATTTGAACTACACGAGTCTCCGGGTCTCTATATTCTTGCTATTATCTGCGACACTTCCATTTCCCGGGAATATATACACGCTGCTTTATTTTGTCTGAGCATACACAGGAGGAGGAGGAGGAAGCGGAGGAGGTGTGGAAGGGAGAGGGAGTTAAGATGGTAAGAGACCTGTGAGGAGTTAGTTAGTTACGAGGTTACGTGGATACAATTTATATATGTATGTAACTTTTTGGCTGCCTGTGATTTCTCCTTGGTTGTTGGTTAAAATCATCCGTAGTTAGTCATGGAGTTAATTTAAAAACACCACCTTATGGAAAAATGAACTTAAGTAGATATTTTAACCGGAATATATATATATATATATATATATATATGTAGCTATTCCTTGGTATTATAATTATAGTGTTGATCAAAATAATACTGAAAACAAAAATCATTATATGCCAACAGTCAATGGGGATAATGCAAATAAAATAATAATAATAATAATAATAATAATAAATAATGCCTTACGGTTCCTATCAATGACGTAATGAAATAACAGGACGAGAATAGGAGGACAAAGCAGCTGTCTCACCTTCAACTGCTGCCAACTCTCCTCCATGTGGGTTTGTATCAAGTTTGAGAGCGACTACTATAGACAACAACAGATACAACTTTGCAGGACTGATATAGGGAGGAGGGAAGAGAAGGGAAGGACAGGGCACTTTCATCATTACGATAGGTACTGCCAGTAAATCAACAATAACTACCACCATTAAACCTTGCCAGAACTATCACTATTCTTCATTACTCACCAACTACCACTCACTATCCTTCCTTACCAACTACATACACTCCATCATTCCTCGTTATAACTACTACCATCAAACCTAGTCAGAACTACCACTATTCTTCCTCACTAACTACCACCATCCTTCCTCACTAACTACCACTATCCTTCCTCATCAAAACTACCACTATCCATCATTACTCACCAACTACCACTATCCATCCTCACCAACTACCACTATCGTTCCTCACCAACTACCATCATCTTTCCTCATAAGAATTATCACTATTGCTTTCAACTTCAACTACCATCATCCTTTCTCAAATCAACTACCACCATTCCATCCTACCAACAACAACAACAACAACAGAATGGGAACAGTATATAAACAGGACTGGAGCAACGGAGAGGCAAGAGTGTGTGTGTGTGTGTGTGTGTGTGTGTGTGTGTGTGTGTGTGTGTGTGTGTGTGTGTGATAGTGTGTAGCAGTTACGATCTCCTTCCTCGGGCTGACACTGAGAGAAGAAAATAATGGGAAAAAGATAAAAGTGAAAGGGAAGGGAGAGAGAGGGAGAAAAGCGAGAGAGATATATAGATAGATAGATAGAATGTTGAAAATGGAGGAGTGTATGGAGACTGGGGTTGGGGTTGAGATTGAGATGGAGAGGAAAGGGGGAAAGGTGGAAGGAGAGGAAGGGGGGAAAGGTGGAAGGAGAGGAAGGGGGAAAGGTGGAAGGAGAGGAAGGGGGAAAGGTGGAAGGAGAGGAAGGGGTTGAGATTGAGATGGAAAGGAAGGGGGAAAGGTGGAAGGAGAGGAAGGGGGAAAGGTGGAAGAAGAGGAAGGAGTTGAGATTGAGATGGAGAGGAAGGGGGAAAGGTGGAAGGAGGGAAAGGTGGAAGGAGAGGAAGGTGGAAGGAGAGGAAGGGGTAAAGGTGGAAGGAGAGGAAGGGGGAAGGAGAGGAAGATGGAAAGGTGGAAGGAGAGGAAGTGGGAAAGGTGGAAGGAGAAGATGGGGGAAAAGTGGAAGGATAGAAAGGGGTAAAGGTGGAAGGAAGGCAAGGAAGATAATGTGAGGCTGCCAGGCATACACTCCAAAAAGGAAAGTCAGAGTAGGAGGTTGAGAGGCTGAATGAAAGTAAACAGACCACCATGATATTAAAGTCTCAAAATAAGACCAATTGAGTTAAGGGGAGCAGAGAGAAGATACAACATTTACAGACATACACATGTAATGACACAAAAAAAAAACATACATACACCCAACAACCACAAAACATACGAAATTTAATAATATTTGATGAAAAAGGGAGAATAAAGAAGTGACTGAGAGTACTGTCGGAAAAGTGAAGGTTATCTGTAAGAAATATCGTGATGGATACGACAAGGGGAAGGGAAAAGAAGGGACATGTATGGAGGGGAAGAGTGATGGGAAAAGAAGGGACATGGATGGAGGGGAAGAGTGATGGGAAAAGAAGGGACATGGATGGAGGGGAAGAGTGATGGGAAAAGAAGGGACATGGAGGGGAAGAGTGGTGGGAAAAGAAGGGACATGGAGGGGAAGAGTGATGGGAAAAGAAGGGACATGGAGGGGAAGAGTGATGGGAAAAGAAGGGACATGTATGGAGGGGAAGGGTGATGGGAAAAGAAGGGACATGGAGGGGAAGAGTGATGGGAAAAGAAGGGAAATGGATGGAGGGGAAGAGTGATGGGAAAAGAAGGGACATGGAGGGGAAGAGTGATGGGAAAAGAAGGGACATGGAGGGGAAGAGTGATGGGAAAAGAAGGGACATGGAGGGGAAGAGTGATGGGAAAAGAAGGGACATGGAGCGGAAGAGTGATGGGAAAAGAAGGGACATGTATGGAGGGGAAGAGTGATGGGAAAAGAAGGGACATGTATGGAGGGGAAGAGTGATGGGAAAAGAAGGGACATGGAGGGGAAGAGTGATGGGAAAAGAAGGGACATGTATGGAGGGGAAGAGTGATGGGAAAAGAAGGGACATGTATGGAGGGGAAGAGTGATGGGAAAAGAAGGGACATGTATGGAGGGGAAGAGTGATGGAAAAAGAAGGGACATGGAGGGGAAGAGTGATGGGAAAAGAAGGGACATGTATGGAGGGGAAGAGTGATGGGAAAAGAAGGGACATGTATGGAGGGGAAGAGTGATGGGAAAAGAAGGGACATGTATGGAGGGGAAGAGTGATGGAAAAAGAAGGGACATGGAGGGGAAGAGTGATGGGAAAAGAAGGGACATGTATGGAGGGGAAGAGTGATGGTACAGGAAGGGATGAAATGGGCAGCAGTAGTTGTAATATATATCCCTGTCACACTCCCTCCTTCCCAAAGACACTTCCAGGTCCACCTTCTTCATCCCTCTTTGATCGTCAACTCTACATTTGTCTTTTCTACACATTTCTTCTTCCTCTTTTATTTTTTTTTCCTTCGCTCTCTTCCCTCGCTATTTTCCTATTTTTATCCTTTCTCTGTTCTTCTTTTCTCCATATATTTACTCCCATCTTCCTTTCCTATCTTTTTCATTCTTTTTTCTGTTTCCAAACCTTCCTCTTATCATCTTCCTTTACGTAGGGTTGAATGAAGAGAGGTGGTTTGGACACAATATACAGCTGGAGATGAATATGTGTCAGTATTAATGAAACCAGGGAAAATATACCCAGAATACTGGTATGGGATGCAAGTAAGAAGGCAAAATAATCCATACACTCCTTCCTTCCTTTCACATTTACCACAGGCCTATATATTGGATACATTGGCCTCTAGTGGACATTTTCACGTATTGTTTTCCCCCACCTCATTTCATTTTATTTTTTTGTGTAGTACTCAGAACTTTTCACGGCTGTTCGATTAAGTGGAGATTTTTTTTCGTTTTGTTTTTCTGGTGTATTGGAGGGCTCTATTGATTCCTCCAAACTATGCCACGAAACAGATCCCCTATTAGTACCATTGAGGGTGTCTGTCTTCTGGCATAGGTAGGAGGAATCAGTAGCCTTCCATATGACAAACATTAGAATCTCCCATTAAGGTGTGTCTGTCTGTCTTTCCACAATATCATACATGTCCTTCTACACTCACAACATAAGATCCTGGTATTGTCTCTCCAGTAACATAATACTCGAGGGAACAATGTCTACTACAATGTCTCCACCACTATAATGTTACGATACTGTTATTCTGCAGCATTTAGACATTCCTGGCGGGATATAACGAATAAATACACCATTGTTTCTGCTGCAGCCATGAAGTCTTGTGTGGCTGGCCAGGGAGTAAAGTGGATTACATTTTATTCTTTTCCATCCCTTCCCCCTGACGTGAAGGGAGTGTGAGTGTTTCTGTGTAGGAGCCAAAGAACGTCAAAAATTGTATATAGCGTTAACTCTGCCATTCAGGGAGTATTTTTTAAAGATATTGCCAAGTCGAGTCAGTCTGATGCAGTCCTTACTAAGCTTTCATGCAACACACTACCTGCACTACATATATATACAGTATATATATATATATTTCTCTCCAACTTTCTATTCGACTTAGTTATTGCTTGTAGTTCTCCTTAGACTCTATTTCCAATCCTTTACAATCTCCAGGCTTTTGTAACCGTATGTGTATCCAGGAATATTGATTGATGTGGATCTGATTAGGTTTATGTATTTGTTTTTGGTTACAGGTATTATTGCCAGCAGCTGAGTGGTCCAGGTATTTTCGTTCTACTTTGAAAACAAGCTCAATAGAATTTAAAGTTAGTGGTGACAATCGTGCAACTTGACTTAGCCAATCAAAATAATAACAGTGTGGTTGGTGAAATGAATCCCAAAATAACGAAGCTCGATAGATTTATCATTTGTATAAAACTGATGAATCATGTAAATTTTCATCAGAATCATGTGATATGAACCCTGTGAATTAAATACACGTTTGAAAAGTGCATGCGTGCGTGGCCAACTGATGAAAACCATTATTAAAAAATCATGTGAAATCAGAAGCGGTATTATCCAAAATCGCCAAATAGTGCGTGCGTTTGTTGCAATCCCTCGGGCATTATTAGAGAAAAAAGATCGACCATGGTCTATAATAGAACTGTTACTCTCAGCAAAAATTAAAGAGACTGCCTCGTGTCTACTTGATAACCACGCTAAGTCATGAGCTAATTCGCCAGTAGTGCATGACCCACTCACTCCTCTAGCACTCCACAACACCCTCCCTCCATCCTGCTCCCGGAGTCATGAAGCCATTATGCACCCAGGAACGAGTAGTGGAGACCGGCAAAATTACAGAGTATACTAAAGACACGCACCGCCAGATCAAAGGGAAGGTCCGAGAACGACTTAATCCGTAACTTGGCCACCTGACGGATATAAGTGGGAAATAATTCAAGGCTAAAATTTTATCCAACACCACCAACACCACCACAACAACATGATGATGATGGTGTTGTATTCCTTAAG
>JAWQEG010006366.1:0-39933 GCA_033782935.1 Petrolisthes cinctipes
ACCTCGACTAGAGAAACATTATGAACATTTTGAATAACGAAGAATCATCATCAGAAATATATTGAATAACCACAACATTCTGGCCGGAGGAGTGAGTAATTCTTTGTGGGGAGAAAACGAGCAGTAGTGTGTGAATAACGGGAAAATTATATCACGGGACATGATTATATATCCTTGACAATCGCCGTGTGTTCTCTTGGTGCACTATACTGATGCTTATGAATTTATATATTTTTTTTATTTCTAAAATCATTAACGCATGTGTACGAACAGTTGTCCTTCCTTGATCGAGAAAAAATGTGAAGTGAGACATAAATGCTCCTTCCTTAATCCGGGGTGAGTAGAAAACAGAAAATAGAATGAACATGATCAGCAAAAATGATAAAGAAAAAGTCAGGCCAGGATGTAGAGGGTGAGGTAATACATGTCAGGGGAGAGGCTGAATGAAGACAAACTCCCTTTCCAGCCTCCCAGCCAGACTCTTAGCGGAGACTGGCCCCTCCAAGCTTCTCGTCTCAGGTCAGTTTGTAACCATTACCTCTGTACTGTACAACCTTGGGACATCTGGTGTTCAGGATGGCGTTCTCATTATCTGGGAAGCTAGATGTTTTCTTCATAAAGTTTTATTATCGTAGTAATTCCAAGACATTTTTTAAGACGAGAGCTTTCAGTTTATGCAAAAAATTATTGCAGGATCGCCTTATATACTGACCCTTGGAAGACTGTCAATAAGACCAAAAAATAAAAGAACGAAGATTTAAACGTAATCAGTAACTAAAAATAGAATACAAAAAATTATATATGAATAAAAACATAAAAAAAATGAAAACAATGAAAAATTAAAATCACTTGTGGTCTTTATGCCGTGAAAAAATACAAATTACATTCATAGAGAAATTTTTGCAAGCCAATTACAATGCATCCGGCCATCGCTTTTACCACTATCATCCACCGAAATATTGATGAAATTTCGGTTGCAATAATTTGTGTGATGTGTAAAACTATCAACTTTGCATGCATTCTCCTCTCCGATAATACATTTCAAATTATTTCAATGGCTTATCGTCCATTGTCATCATTATACTATGGTAACTATTGTGGTATAATCTGGTTTTCATATAACAACTTTTAGCGAAGAGAACCACCCGACGATTATTTGTGTCGCAGGGAAACATTAGGGTCGTTCAGATATTAAGGCTTGCATCATTTAAGGACCCTGTGATCGTGTATGGAAACTGGAGGCTTCTGATTCCTTCTGACTATGCCACCAAACAAGTTCCTTCCCTAAAGGTGGTGTTTTCGTGGCAATATTTGAAGGACTCGTTTACCTCCAATTTTCTGACTACATCACAGGGTCCCTTAAGGGTATAATAATTATCTTGTCTGTAATGATAATGGTGTAGTGATGACCTCTGATTCCTCCAAGGTGTGTTCGAAACAGTTCCTAAATATTATTACACATTTCTCACAGTTTGGAGCTCTACTGAGAGTTATCGCAAAACAGTATAATCTTTGGTGTGTGACAGCAACAATATCGTCGATGGTTAGCCACAACACATCTCCAGTTGGCGTTTTAATTATAGGAGGTTCTTGGGATCAATGATTATCCTGACAAAATAAATACTACAGCCTGTTCTAAGCGGTCAAAGTAAAAATATAACTTCAATACAGGTGTTCATTATAATGGTACATTTCGGAAGAATTATTATCTGCCTCCAATTCAGGTATATAAAGGAACAATAAAATGCTAATACATCGATTCCCAAGTGGGGTAACTAATCAGTGCCTCCAACATACAAGATATCACCCTGGGCCTTGGGAACATAGAGAAACAGTCAGGTTCATTTTTAGTGAGAGTAATCTTGGTGCAGGTCTACAAACTCGACAGACCACCGTTCGCGTCACCCCACACGTCATTTTTTATTCAACACGTGATTAACCTTAATTTGGTATGTTATTAGCAGCCGTGGAAGTAAGTAGGTAGGTAGGTAGGTAGACTGGTTGGTTGGGATACTCTGTGTGTGTGTGTGTGTGTGTGTGTGTGTGTGTGTGTGTGTGTGTGTGTGTCAGTAGGCCATTTTCTTTTCCCGGAGTACTCTTACATCTTCCCTCCTCCTTTTCTTCTCTCTTTCCACATGGTAAGAATGCGGAAGGATGGGGAGGTTTATGTAGCGAGAGAATGAAATAATCAACAGGAGTATGAGTGTGTTGGCGGAGGGAGGGGTGTGAAGGACGGTGAGAGGGTCGTGCAAGAGTGAATGAGGCAGGGAGAGGAGAGATGTTGGCAGTGGTGTGGATGGAGAAGTCTTGTGATGGATGTGAGAGGTGGTAAGGAAATATGGAACCTGTATTATGCTGTGGTTATTGAGGTGAGACGGACACTGGAGTCTTAACTTTACGAGAGAATTGCTTAAAATACTGAATCTAAAAAGGTCTAAATCCAATAGCCTTGTCAATGAGTACGATGCGTTAGCCTACTTATTAAACTTTCTTGTGTATCTAATGAATGAACTTGAACTCTAGAATCGTGAATATTTTCCTTTGCCATATTTATACAATTGTCTGGTACTAATCATAGACTTCATTTATATCGTAAGTTGTTGCTTGTAGTTTAATTGTAATCATATTCAAACTTTGGATGTTATTAGTGCTTTACTCAACCAAAAAAATAGCCTGATCATAATTAGAATAATATGTAACTGATATCAATGGTTGCTTAGAATTCATTGTATTAAATATAAATAATGTATTCTTTCATGATAAAGCTATATGAGTGTTACTTGATGAGAGGAGCCACGAACATGGGTGCTATTGCTGATATAATGAGTCATTCAGAGTTACTGTTCATTTGCTGGTAATGACTAGCCTCGAGTTAAAAACGAGTTGGCTGATGGATCTAAGAGGTCATAAAGGCAGAGAACCCAACTTCACTGACACATAATGAAAGAGTACCATGATGACGGTCCCTCTTAATGTACCGCTTGGGAACATTTCAGTCATCTCTGTTTGCTACACACACACACACACACACACACACACACAGGGCTTTATGAGCTCCCTAACTATACAGTCCCCTCCAATTCTACTTTTACACTTCCCCATAATAATTATTACACAGTATGCACGGAGTATGATACTGACGTGGACTTGCATGAGACTCTACAATATACTCCCAAATTCGTGTTTCATACTGACTGCGTATAGTTAGAGGGATATAACTACAAGTAATACTCTTTTCAGGATTACACATTTCCATACGAACGCCACCAAACTATCTTCCTTGTAGAAAAGAACAAAAGATGACTTAAATAAGGTCGAAATTACCAAGAACTCACAATCAAACAATATTGCGTTCATGTGTAAATAAACTACTTTTAGACGATATAAATGGCCACAGATAATCCCATACTCCAAAATAGTACCGTCCTTAATTGTATACCAAAGAGGGAACCATATTTTTCAACTCTCGACTGTAATATGTCAGGGATGTTTTGTGTTACATTCAATAATAAATATAGCATATGTAAGAATATTCCCCAGACTGGCTATAAAAGGCTTACAATTATAGCTCTAAGTAATGTAAACAAACTAACTGACGTCGAAAAATGCATAGGTTCATTCTTTTCGTTACCTGACCTTTATTACGGTAAACTGTACATATTTGACTCAGATTATAGTGTATAGTGTTTTTATTATAACAAATAATGTATGACCTGCGTAAATATATTGGATGTGATTTGTTCGGGTTTACGTTACATTTACCGACAACACTAAAAAATATGATAAGTAGCTGGTGTATTTTAGCCAGGTATAAATAAAAAAAACACTGCAGCAGCATTGTTCCCAGTGAGAAATAACAGGGCTGCCGACAAAACATTCTTCTCGCTCCAGTTTGTCCCGGAAATATTCAAGTCCAAATTTTAACAAGTATATTTCCACACTCACACTATGCAGCCACTACATTCACACTGGCAGTGGCCTTGTTCAAAGTGCCTTATGATTCTTCTTTTCATTCAAACGTGTGTACTGTATGTGTATGTGTGTGTGTGTGTGTGTATGTATGCATGGATAATTATGTGTGTGTTTTTTTTTTTGTGTCTCCTTGTGTGTGTTTTTTTTTTTTTTTTTTTTTTCATGTGTCTCCTTGAATGTATGGGTGTGTGTCTTTGTGAGTGAGGGAACGAGCGGGATGAACTAAAGATTATGTTGTTATTTCTTGTTTACTTTTCATAAAGAAAGCCATGAAAGGAAAATTGGTGTTGACCCAGTGGAAGAAAAGAGTCGAGGTTATTTTCCCCACACACCTATACACAAGAAGAGGAAAAAATGCGCGCGCGCACACACACACACACACACACACACACACCAACAGAGAGAGAGAGAGAGAGAGAGAGAGAGAGAGAGAGAGAGAGAGAGAGAGAGAGAGAGAGAGAGAGAGAGCGCACACACACACCAACAGAGAGAGAGAATGTGTGTGTGTGAGTGAAGGGGTACAGAAAGAGTAGGTTGGTGAGGAGTTTGTTGTGTTGGCCAGCAGGCACCATACTGTACCTACCAACCTCCTTCCCTCGTAATGTTGTGTGAGGCGCCTTTGTGCTCACTGAAAGGGGAAGAAAAAACGGAACATGACAGCTTCTTCCCACTTCCCTTCGGCGCCCAAAACACTTCAAACCCCTCCAACACACACACACACACACACACACACACACACACACTTACTGATTCACACGTACAGGAACACACAAATACACACACATGCCCTCAAAAGCACACTCACACACACACGCAACTATAATCACATACAAAATTTCGTACATAATTTATACACGGAAACACATACATAGACGAACGCCTTCCTATACACATACAACCATATGCAAACACGTCCATCTATATTCACATAAGCATAAGTACACACACACACACACACACACACACACACACACACACACACATATTTCTCCAGCCATCCAACCAGACCTTCCATTATTAATACTCTTCCCAACTTATTCACAGGCCCACGTTCCCTTACATTTTTTCTTTTCCAGATTGCTTCCATGAGGGTTTGAGGTTCCTGTTGTTGTGACACTTTGCATCATCTTCAGTCACGCAAAACAGTATTTAAATCCGAATGAATGAGATTGTAGTGCAAGGTCATATTAATCATATATCTGTATTCCGATATCTAGTTTTTCATTGCAAGTAATATGAACTTACTGTTTAATAAATAATTGATGATTGATGAAAAATGTTGAACCAAATCTGCGACAGTTATGAAAATTGGCAAAAACTCTCCACACACATTTTATCGGAAATTTTGGTCGGCGTTGCGACAGTGTTTTATTTATGAACCTTCCAATACATTCCGTGCACTTTTGTCGCCATGACAGAACGTCAAGATTTTGGGAGGAAAATATCACCTAGAATTTCTTGAAGCATTGTCGTGTGCAAATCAACAATTAATGGCTCCAAGAGTGGTATTCTTAAACTACATATGAGATGAAAAGGTTTCACGTCACTCAATTCGTATTGCAAAACAATACGAGTTGAGCGACGAAAAGCCTTTTCCACGAGGAAGTTTAATAATACGACACCAAGTGTATTTCCTCTGGAACACGTTATTCGTATAAAAATATTAATTTTATGAGCTTATCCTAACTCTACTAGATTGGAACTTTCATTAATGTAAATCTTTTACGATAAATGTGTTTCACTTACGATATACTATACGATAGAGAGGTATTATTAACTTTGTCATACAGAACAGCAGGGGGCATTAAATAATATGGCTGAAGGATCGAACTTTGCTACTGGATGAACAGGAATAAAACAGTGGGAATTAAGATTTTGTACGTAGTTTTCAAAAGGATTATACTATTCCAACCCTAATTTCTAAGAGCGGATTGAAATGGATTTGGGATCGCACAATCTCCTATTCCACTGTGATTTCAAGATTAAGAAATACCATACGATATACTTGTGTATGTAGAGAGGGGGGGGGGGGAAATATAATTATTTCAACGAATCTGAATGAGCTACGACCCTAAACCTTACCAAATCTAACCAAATCTTACCAAACCAGGTTAATACCGATTCTACTTGGGCAATGAAGGAAAATAAAAAGGGGGCAATGAATTTCATCAGAGATGAAACATAAATTCATGATGCTTATACTATATTTCGGTAACATGAAGACACAACCGGTTAACATATCTTTTGCACCTTGGAGAATTGAATTGTGTGCGATCTTATTTAAAGTTATGAGAAATGGCTTCGCAAGGAAAGTGTACATCTAGATAAGACAATAAAAGCTTTGTGTAAATATGCCTTTTGCCGAGATTTGAATATGACGCCAGAACAAAATAAAAACATTCAAAAGATCATAAAGCAGTCATTAGAGAGAGAGAGAGAGAGAGAGAGAGAGAGAGAGAGAGAGAGAGAGAGAGAGAGAGAGAGAGAGAGAGAAGGGGGTAAGGGTGAGAGGGACTGAAAGAGAGAGAGAGAGAGAGAGAGAGAGAGAGAGAGAGAGAGAGAGAGAGAGAGAGGGAGGGAGGGAGGGAGGGGGGGGGGAGAGAGACTGAAAGAGAGAGAGAGAGAGGGGGGGGGGGTAGGGAGAGAGAGACTGCAAGAGAGGGAGGGAGGGAGGGAAGGAAGGGGAAAGAGGGAGAGAGTCGGAGGGATCAATGTGGTCACCTTTCTTCCGTCTTGATTGAAGCAGGACGTGTTGTCAAGAGACGGGAAAAGTTTTGGAGGAAGGGAATCGATGACACGGACGAACAGTTATAAATCCATCAGAATGCTAATAAACAGCATACAGTATAGGGGAGAAAAACTTATGTCGCTTATATACATCCTCTAATCTGCTATAAAAGAAATCTATGGCAGAGGTATTCGGCGTTGCTTGGACAAAGAAAGAAAAAAAGAAAAAGAAAGAAAAAATGATAAAAAATAAATAAATATATACATAAAAGAACTATATTTTTGTATGCTCCAGAGTATTATTATTATTACAAAAAAAAAAAAAAAAATCACTTTACAAATGCTTCTCTACCTTTATGAAAAAACTTCACTGCTCCAGTAGTATGTATCAAGTCTTTCAACTTTCAAATACGAAAAGTGCACCACGAAATTGCATCAACTAAGTAATGCTCATAGGTTGTGGTTTGGTTTTTATTATGTGTATGTTATGAAAAACAGAGTTTTGACGGGTAATAATGTTTCATTTGTGAAGACATACTGACCACAGGACTTAAATATTGTGTTATCTATCATTGTAGCAGCATCTCCCAGTAGTCTCCAAGATCATCCTTAATTAAACACTACATGCCTCTCTTGTACAATAAAATGTCTACCATCTCTTCTTTGATAAAATTGTGAATATTTGTGATTTGTCTATATCATCCGCTATCTGTTTGCAACACAAATATAATATTACAATACATCTAAAAGCGAATGATGTATTCATATAATAAGAAAGTCTTTGCAGGTCTATTCTGTCATTGCCATATATATTTCAACAATTCATGAGAAAACATTTTATTAAACAATTGGATGATGTTCTCGTCCGACTACACCTCACTATTTTCGTGTTCTGTCAATACATAGCCTGTTGGAACAATATATATATATATATATATATATATATATATATTTTTTTTTTTTGTGAAAGTTACCGAAAGGCAACCGTTTTCAATTAAGTTCCCTGGACGATAGGTTACCATATACATACACAGATTTTTTCACTGTAAACAAAAGTATACACGGCTCCTGGTGGAAAGAGCAACAATATAATGGTGTACGTTATAAATAATAGTAATGCATGAATGTTTGAAATTGTAAGGAAGAGTTTATAATCAAACAATAAAAAAAACGCCAAGGATGGACCAGCTTTAAAAGATATATTTCATTATTTGTAATACCATTTTCACATTATTATCCGGTAGCCGACTTTGTCACTAAAGATTATATCTCTTATAATCTTTTATAAATTAATTACCAATAAGAGGATCATTTAACTTATGTAACATAATTTCTTTTCATTCTACGCTTATAATCTCCCTCTTACAAAATAATTTCCCTCAATATACCACTGATTAACTTTTATAACACAATATAGAAGTTCATTTCATATCACACCAGTTTCATTCACACCACACACATTATTCCTCATCAGTTCACTTCCCTTCACCTGGACACAATTTTCTCCCCACCTTAGGAACGCGTTAGGTTTTTTACGAATTGGAGGTTACTGATATCGCACAATTTGGCAACAGAACAAATTATCGCCGTATAGGTGTTGAATTGAAGCACAGTATAAAATAATATGAATTTATAATATTTCAACGATATCACAGGATCAAACTTTACATTAGGAACTGGCACTGAGGTCTCTCTGTTCCTCCTGGAAGGGATTACTTTCAAGCTGAACGTTGTCACAATACAAATAGTCGTTGTTCCTCGAAATGGTACGGTTAACACACAAACTCTCATCCTCCAAAGTATTTAGAATGTTAAGTAAAAGGATAAGGAATAGGGTAACTGGCAGACGAAGATATACAAATAGATAGGCTTTGAGTGCTCTTCAGGATATTTATTCGTACCATGTTTATTAAATTTTGTCCAGTCTGTTTTGCGTATGTTCTTTGGGCTGGAAGGCTGTGTGTTGTGTATGTCATGTTGCTTTTATGCTCTCTGTGTTAGTGTGTGTATGTTTACTTCAAGGTCAATAAAGAAATATATTTGATCACTTTACGTCCCTCTGGCTGGATGCTGTTGCGTATGTCATAATCAAAGGTTCTCTGCACGCGTACCTATAAAGGACAAGAAATCAAATTATATGTAAGTTTGGTTTCCTTAGAGTCTACGCTTCATTTTTAATAATATCGATGGTAGGAAACGATACAAACAACAAAAAACGCTACTTATCTAAAAGTAAGTTGATAATGTAGTTATTACTCTCAGGATGTCTCCGAGCAAGGGGACAAAATATCAAGTTATGTATAGCCTTGAGAGTCCATCCATCTCCCTCTCAACCAGGTCTCCTCCCACTCTCTTTCATGTTGCCCTTCCATGCTTAGACTGTCCCCTCTCCCCTCTCCTCCTCTCTCACTCGTTACACCTCTACTTTGTGCCATTACTCTCTATTTTAAGAGAAGCTTTTGCTGTAAATGTGTCTGTAATTTTCTTCCCACTCCACTTTTACTCGGAGGAGGAGATGGTGTCAACCTTCAATTATTTTCTTATTTTCACAGCATCCAATTTAATCCTGTGTCCTCCACGTCATGCAGCTGACGGAATACTTTCACTTTAAGTGGATTTTTTGTTGCCTGTCAACTGGGGGGCTAATGATTCTTCCAAACTGGTCTAGGAAACAGATTAGTGTCTCGGTGAACTAGTATAAGTAGGGGATCTGTTCTGTGGCACGATTTGGAAGAATGAGTAGTTTTAGATAATGCCCCCAAGTTTGGGTACTAACATTCCCCAAAAATTATAGCACAATGTGCGGAGAAAATAAAGCATTCACTATATAGACAACGAACATTTAAACATGAAATAAGCATGAATCGACATTACTAATATTAACTATTTGTATTCGAATCATATCAATACGGCAATTTTATCAATGTGTTTCTTAAATTGTATTAAGGAGTTGCGACGAGAACTCTAACGCTAAACGCTAAATATAAATGTACAGTACATACAGATATTTTAATATATAAACAAAATCGATGAACGAAGGAGGAATCGTGTTGATGGACTGAAAAGGTTTTGTTCGAGTGTGGAAAGTTCAGTGACTACATTCTCCACAAACTTTCAACTCACAAATGACGCACTAGAGAGTTTAAAGCACTTTCCTCTTACCACATCCCTTCCATCTCCCCGTTTACCTCATAGTTGGGAATATTCTGGCCTTATAAATTTATAGAATTCAAATTGCTGGATTGACATAATATTAATTATTTACGCAACTGTACATCCGTGCCAATTGTGGTAGATTTCGAACAGTAGCATTTTATGTTCATAATATTGTGTTGTGTGTGTAGCAATAACAGTTTTGAGTCTGCCATCAGCTCTTGGAGAGAGTCCTTGTGTATAGAAAATAAAGCCGGGTGTTTGTATGAAGTAAAAATAGTCAAACCTCCAGTAAAACAGTCAATGCTGATATGATAGACGAGTTCAATATAAGTTTACGTTAAAGTGGATTATTTCAAATGATAAATGGGTGTAAAGAAGTGAAAGATAAGAATAAGATTCCAGATAGTAAGTGTTGAGTGGCTCTGTACCAAAAAACACTTAGTTAATTTAATGTGAGCGGTGTTGATGGCATGGGGGAGGATTTATTGTGTGTGTTAGTTTACCCTGGCGAAAATGAATCTGCATCCTCACCTCACTTTCAAGTTTTTAAAGTTAATGTGATAACAAAACCAGGATCATTATCACTAACAATTAATGACATTGGCAGAGCTAGATATTTACTGCATAAAAAAATAATAAATACGAGAATGTAATGACAACATGCATGTATGCTGAGTTTAATGGTTTTTGGGAACGAACCGGTACATTTTCACCAAATAATTGTAAAAATAAAAGACCATAGTTGGGCTGGGAGTTAGTAAAGGGCTACATTGGTCGTGTCAGTGAGTTTTATCACGTCATCAGAGGTAAGGGAAACTTACTTTATTTCGTAGGAGGGAATCTGTCCCGTAAATTGTGGTAGAATAGATTTATTTTTAATCGTGGTAGGAAAAACTTAATTTGCATCTTGATGGGTGATTACTGTTAAGTTTAGCTTTCAGTTAAAAATTTATATACAATAAGTCTTACTATATTCCATTAAATAAAAGATTCACGTCATTTACCCTAATCGTTTTCCCTCGGGAGAGTAGTAAAGAAATTAGGTTACATCCGGTAGTATATGTTGCGTAATGTACAATAGTATGGACGGCTATATCGAATGGAGAAATTATTGTAATGATCATGTACCAAGATCTGTTGAGGAAATGACAGTGACATTCGTGTTAAATTGATTAGAGTGAAATAAAAATGGAGGGAGAGTCGACATTTCTTGTTCATTAGTGTCCGATCCGTGCAATATAAATAATATCCAGAAGGCAGATCCTTTGATATACAATGCCTAGTGTCTGTGATCGACTAAATTTGATGAGAGACCAATTATTTCAACTATTAGTTTTATGTTCTTCAGGCTGATAATTGCCTCTGAATTGTTATGATGATGCTTATGTTAATTGAAATAGAGTTTTTATTGTAGCCTACCTTCCGGTCACCTGAGGGGCGGGTTAGGTATTAGATATCAGTAATATGATGGATGGAGTGTGGTGGATGAAGGACACGTGCAACTGAACGATAAAGGTTTTAAGGAGAGATTCACTTGTTGGTTAATCTGGCGTCAGTGATTCCTCCAAACTATTTCAAGCAAAAGGCCACCATTATATTTGTTTATTTGGTCCTGTTTCCTGGCATACTTTGGAGGAATTATGGTGCTCCAACTCACCGTAAAGAGAATCTCCCCTTAAAGTTTGGGATGATCACCGTCTATACTTCTATTATTTATAAACAAGGTGTAAATACGAAGACCTTAACACCGATATTTTACTCGATATTTTACTTCCTATCTTTTGGATAAATACGAAAGTTCTTCTGTTGATGTATACATGTAGAATTATCGGAAAGTTTATGTTAAGATGTGTGGACACGGAGAAATGTCACATGTTGGAACTTTGTATAATTGTATGTCAAATAAACAGCAGTCGCCGTGCGCATACTAACACCAACTAATGATCGCACAAACTTTACACATGTACACACGCAATTCACTGACAGCAATCAGAGACGGTAATTGCTCGAGTTTGTTTCGTGTCATGTATCATAATCATTATCATCTATTTTCCTCGGGTACTGCATCAAGTTGATTTGAGCATGTTTTATGAAAAGCTGCAAAGCAGTTTTTTCACATATCTAAATACGAATAATTACTGTTCGTCTATTACATACTATATATTGAAGAAAGTTTGTGTGTCGTTTGTATGTAGGTCTTCCTCTCCCAAACGACTGGGCTTTGCAGTTGCAAATTAGTTAACTTGTGCATCTTTTCACGAGGAAACTTTTGGTGTGCACTACAGTTGGCAAGGTCATCGCCTTAAAGGAATAATATATAATGCTAAAATTTTTCGTAGACTTGGCATACAGCAATAAACTCGAAGGCCTCGTCTCAGATTATAACATTTTGCTGAACCCCAGGATATTATTATTCACGAATTACTAAACACTAATAATGACTTTTTTGTAGTATAGCAACATATTTATTTTGTTGATATAATACAAAAAGTATTTTTTCACCCTTTAAGTGGTGCGGCAACACATTCCTCATTGACATGTGCACAGAGATGCACGTGTGAGTTTTGTAAATAGGTTTCTACGTGAAATTACCCAACTCATATAGTTAGTCAACGTGGTGGAAATAGCAATGGATTGCATACTGCACCTAAACAACAGACAATTAATCTCCTCTATCTGGTGCCGTCCTTCATCCTATCAAGCTCAATATACCGTAGTTTGACTGACCTATCTAAGAATGTCACTCTGTTCATATGTCTGACTGAGGTATATCGATGCAAAGAATAAACTGAGACATCAGATCTTTAAGAGGATTTTATCTTTCTTGGAAAGACTGGTATTGTATTGTCCTTCGGAACTGTCTGGCGTTAGTCCTTGTGTTTTCCAAACCGAACATTCTTCTTTATGGGTAGATTGAAAATGTTTTATAATCCTTCGGATGTTGTTTGCGCTTCTCTTCCACCAAATAATTTGTATTCATTAAAACAATAAATAAATAGAAACTTGTTATTCACCTCTCAAGTGTTTACATGAATAAACAATAGTAAAGCACGGTGGAATACTACAAAAATTTTATCAAAATGACCATACAATCAACTACAGCCCGTCTGAAACATTGCTAAAATATAACTAAAATGTTGCATACTATAGCAGGGCAAAATATTACTGGAGAGCCACTCTTGGTTAGGCCTTTGAAACGAAAATTGACGGCGGCGTCACTCAGGACCTTCACCAGCTTTTTCCAGGTTAGTGTGCCAAAGAATTTTACGGTGAAGACAGCGGGAGTGGGGCGACTGCTTGCACCGGCATCAGAGGCAAAGGCTTTTCATGCATACGAAACATGCATGCACACCAGACACAGTTTACGAGAGGGCCTTTCATGCAAACGAGACATAATTTACGAGTAAGTTTTATTGTAGAAAGCTACAATATATAATTACTGGTCGGCTTACTTTATAGGAGGATTATCGTACGTAGGTACATTGGACATTGGAAATCGAATGTACAGGGACCTATATGGAGGGAACATCATTGCAGCAGCAGCATCGTTAACAGCAAAGTAACTAGCAATTAAATTTACCACGTCCCATTATAAAGTGAGAGTCGATACTTGTTTCTCGTTACCCACTGAATAAAGTAGTTGCAAGTATAATATTGAGCTTAAGGACTTTATTATGCTTAGAAGAAATAAAGTTAATCTTTTCTGTGTCCTTACATTCAATATTTCATTCAACTTGCTGATATGATTATTCCTATAATATAACAGTCAGTTGGCAGAAAGGAAACATTCTAAAGGTTTGCAGTAAATATGGAGACGCGTGAGCAAACTATTGTTGCTATCCACATGAGTAAAAATGAAACTATCAATTATTGATCCTTTTAGATGTGTCGAGACATTTGTACCATATTACAGTATTACAGTACAATAATGCAGTACTATATTACTATTTTACAGTATCAAAGAGCAAGTCTTTTCTAGAGTAAAGATTTGTTAAGCAAAGCCTGAAATATCCCAGGCAAACTACAGAAGGTTGAGTGGCCACAGCCTTTGGCGTTAAAAAGACTTGCGATATCCGTAAAAATGATTTTCCATCTTTCTCTTCTCTGCCATCTCCTGATGTTGTCCCTTTCCCTCAGTCCTTCTTGTTCCTCCTTCTTCCCTCAGTTCTTGCTACATTTTCCTTTCTTTTCCATCTCCGTCTTGCTTTAACTGCCATCCCCTCCTCCCCACAATACCTAACTTGTTGTAACTGTATAATCAAACAGCCGTATGAAGGCTATCTGGTTTGCTGGTGTTGGAAAGTCCTTTGCAATCCTGTGTAATCCTATGTAATCCTCTTGTTTCATTACCGTCTCTGTTTTTCGCTCTTCTTCCCCACCTCACCAACAGCAGCAGGTGGTGCCGTTGGAAGTAAGAAGAGTTCTAAGTGCTGTAGAAATAAACACTATTACCCACTGAGAGGGTTTTCTTTCGTCTTTGTTTGTCCATTTGAAATCTTACTTTTTTTAAATAAATACGGAAATAATACAGTGAAAATGAACAAGCATCATAATTAAATTGGAATGGTAAGGATTCCTGAAGCTATATGTGTTCTGACAAAGACTGAACAAAGCAACAAACAAGCGTGCATCATCCCTTTGCAGGAAAGGTTCCACTGGATGTTTACGAGTATGTGAGAATAGTTATTGAACTTGGAGGAAGCTGAGGGAGGTAGCACTCGAGTATAGAGGTCGTGATAACAAGAGTCGTTAGTTGGATAAAATGGAGACAAACTATTGGAAGCCCTTTATAAACCTTTTACGCCTGGCTGAGTCAATAATGAAATACTGTACTCTTTTTGTACGATGGACTGTATTCGTAATTTGATTCAAATGACTTAGGCACGGAGGAATTCACGAAATACTATGAGTCTGTGAGAACCCGATGGCTGAGCGCATGGAAATAATTAATACTACGGATTATATGTTAAGATAAATTAAGATTTCAATAATTCCACCCGATGACAAAATCATAATGGTGATATTAAATTACCTTATCCAAACAACAAGGAATACCTACCGAGAGAATTGCAGGTTGGGAAAGAGTGTTCTGAAATGGCTGGGGTGCACGTGGTAAATATACTATATCTATAATGTGTTCTTGGTAGGGAGCTAAAGAATAAAATATCTACATTTAAAGCAACGCCGGAAAGGTTCGTCGTTCTAAGGTTAATAATCGTGACTAACAGATTCCAGTATAATTGCGACACATAAAGTGTTTTGTTCCAGGTCTGAACATTTCACTAAGACAGTATAACCTTCGATAGACTTTCAGATACAAAAAAAAAAAAAATAATAAACTTGTACCAAAAAAATATTGAGGGACACCAAAGAAAAATATACTACTTGACATGGACTAATGAAGGGATGTGAAGGAGGGAGAGGAGGAGGAGGAGGAGGAAAACAA
Organism: Petrolisthes cinctipes; assembly: GCA_033782935.1. Lineage (NCBI taxonomy): Eukaryota > Metazoa > Arthropoda > Malacostraca > Decapoda > Porcellanidae > Petrolisthes > Petrolisthes cinctipes. Next base: position 15,302 of record JAWQEG010006366.1, read on the forward strand.
GAAAAAGGTAGAAGCATGAGAACACCAGAAGGAGGAGGAAATGCAAATGGAGGAGGAGGAAGAGTGTGAAGAGAAACATCTAGTTTATCACCTTACTGCAGAGAGAAAGAGAGAGAAAGAGTGGGGCATGGTGTTTATTTCCTTCTTTGTGTTTGTATGTGTGTGTATTTGTTTTTGTGTATGTGTGTGCGTGTGTTTATGTGCATGTATATGTGTGTTTGATTATGTGTATGTGAGAGTGTAGTAGCTGTAACAGTAGCGATGAGAAATGGAAAGACAAGCAACTTTATACCAGACAGATAAATAGAGTATCACATCTAGAGAACCCACAGGAATATAACTGATAAGTGGAACAAGCCATGCCACCATCGATCAGTCTTATTAAGGATGTTTCACCCCTGTATCAGAGCACCAATCCGAACAAGAGCATGATGCGGTTCATGTATGGATGCTGACTCAACCCAAAGCTCAGTTGAAAATTTGTACCATATTCCGCACCTAAGCCCAAAGCGAATGTGTGCTGAGTGCTGTACATAACGGGTGTTGGTGGGAAAGTTCATCGCACTAGCCAGGTTTAATTGTCTCCCTCGTCACCCTGATGGCTAGGCTTCATGACATACACAATAGCCGGGACCATCTGACACCACCAACACACACGTATATGGTCATACACACATACACATACACATTCATACATACACGCACTCGAAGAGGCGCACACATACAAGTACACAGGTTAGCACACGTGCATGCGCACACATACTGTACAGACATTAGAATTGTTCAGTAAAATATAAAGGTGCGTTGACACCAAGGAGTCGATAGCTGTTTCAAACACCTCACTCAGCGATTCAGAAACCTGTTTGCTATTAACATATGTGAATAGCGGACCAGTTAAGTTATAATTAACAGTCACATGATCGGGGGAAACTTTTTAAGGAAATCTAAGATGACATAAGCTTACAAATACCAAAACGCAGTGCTGTTATGATTTTAATTAATGTGTGAAACCCGAATAATAAATATCAAATTGTGATGTGAGTTGCTGACTTTTGGAAAATGCCTTAATAGTATATGCATTTCAGACAATAAGAACACATTTGTGAAGGGGAAAACAAGGGTTAGGTGCCTTGGAGAAAGTTCATGGGAGGTGTGAGTATCTTCGCAGTCGAAAAGTGTCACAAGGATATCATTATCAGCCTCTGCATTCTCATAAAAACCAACATATGTATCTATTTCCATATCCTCATTTACAATCAATATCACCTCCATATTCAGATTCTCACCTGGGCAGTACGAATATTGCATGTGTGTGAATTTGTACAACGTTCATTATTAGTAACTTTAGTAACGAAATAAGCCAATTCTATACAACATTCGTCTAATATATTGATTCATAATACAGTAGTTATGTCTCCCTTTTCTCTCTACTATACTTCAATTATCTTCTGTCACCTTCCGTCCTCTCCCCTTCCTCGTTTTTGCCTCCTGTCTTGAGAGTGTAAATGGAGTGTAAAAGTGTCCATCACTCATTACGCCTTTTTTCCCCTTGCCATGCCTCCTCTGTTTTATTCCGTCTTCCATTCCCGCCACATTCTTACACTTCCGCCATTCTCCCTTTTTTTCTCCATCGCGTCGAGGCTCTACTTAACCATTTTTACTTTCTGATGTCACTGAATTCTTTTTGCGATTAAGTGATTAAATTAGTGTCTTTTCCTCACACCTCCTTCATCGTTCTCAATGACCTCCAATTTCGCCAAAGTCGTAATGGTTCGCCTCCTCAGACACCCTTATTGCGTTTTTCAGGTTTGTTACCTGTATCATTATCACCAATTGTGGCAGAAGTGTCTTCGTGGATAATAATGATCTCAGTATTGAACGAAAATATGGTTGGTATGACTGGTATTCCTGTAATTCAATAAACTCTATTTATAACTACCAGCGGATAATGAGGATGGAGGGGATTAAAAGCCTGACTAGAATCCCCTGTAAAATTGTTCCATTAATGAAAGCTCCCATGTGTCATTATGCTCACCAAATTAAAAAAAAAACTCCTAGCTCCAGACTTAGCTCTCCAAAAATAGTGAACCATATCTTCCTACCTTCTGTGTACTCCCTCAAGGCACAAATCACTGGTTAACACACTTGTATAGTGCAATAGAGTGTGAGTTTGCATCTGTGAACTGTGTACTTTGACTTACTTCGGACTATGTAAGTGAGAAAAGCGAGTGTCCTGATGGTTGGATGCATTGGGATCGCCCTCAGATTCCTCATGACAGAGCTCCAAGCATTAAACATTTTGTGCATATCTTGATAAATATAATATACATTCTTTATTAGTTGTCTGAGTCGTCATTGAATGTGTATATCTGTCTATATCATCCATAACATCATTCAGCTATTATTTCAAGTGGTCTGAGCACACACCTTTCAAAATACTAAGTCTTGTACTCGTTCTAGGATGTTAAGCCTTCAATATACATAACTTGCCTTGTTGTGGTCGCTCTGTATCGCCACTTACATGACTGTCCATTTTCACTGCCAGATTACTCCTTAAGTTCGTAGCCATGATGAATTTTTAGATGCTACGAGGCAAAGTTCTGGCTCATCACTTGGGAGCTGAGCCGAGATTATCAGCATATTTCTTGTCATAAGCTGCAATATATGACAGGTCAATTCAGGTTTCCCTCTAATTGGCAGGTTTTGATATCTGAGGATACATGCTTATCGAGAAGGAGGAAGGGAGGAAGCAGAAAGGATAGAATGGGACAGACAGACTAATAGACATTATCTGAGTAAAAGAAACATATCAATCTATATTTACATCTTGTCAGAGGAAAGGACTAACATCAAACTGTTAAAAACTTTTCCAGGTCACCCCAATACAACAGCTGGCTTCTTACTTAATGTATCTCGATTAAAGTTATACAGTATATAATATGACAGAACATACAAATGATAGTGAAAGTAGACCAAAAACTCTTATTTCAAATTGTTAATTCATGCACGTAATAATGTCCAAAGGCGCAACTTCGTATTATCACTATAAAAAGTCAACTTTGACTCACGCGAGATGAATACCTCAACACATTTTATAATTGATCCTCCTACTTTATCCATATTAAATATATGATGTACTTGTAGAAGTCAGTTTTAACTGTTTGTTTAGTACTTTTAACCGAACAGTTCAGGGTGTATATCACCTGATAATGAATTCCCTTGTATAACTATAATACTGCAGAAAATACTTATATACCAGTAATCATCTCAAATTAATTGCTATCAACGTATGTTTCATAACTTTCCCTCCCTTTCATTAATCGTCAAAATGCTAAGTCGACCACATATCGAGTACTTTATATGATTTACTATTGCTGGAGTGTTTGTTGTTTGTTGTTTAAGTCAATCGACTATAGTGTAATACTGTAGAGTGGATAGTCAACCAATCCATTAAGGAGTTTCCATTATTCAAAATATTCTATAGATCACCAGAACCAATCCCAGACGATGACAACTTTGAATGGCTTATTCTAAGAAAACCAACCAGTAGGGTACTAGTCACTATACATGTTAAGTAATGAGTGTCCGTGAAGCCAGCTTGTAAAGGTTTCCACGGATTGTTTACTATATTATCAGGAATGCGTTTGAGAGAAGTGTTCGCACGCCGCAAGCCGCACAGAGAGTTACAGGACGCTCTCAAACCCTTTTGTACGCCTCCAGGGATACTGTAAACAAAGCCTTGTCATTATCATGGAAACTACGTCTCAGCTCACAAAGAAGAAGAAATGACGACTCACGCAGTACCACCATTCCACTAACATGCCATTGGACCACTATAATATCATATATTGCCAGTCCTATTGACTGTATATCATTTATGATTGTACTCATGTTGTTGTAAGGTGCATGACATTGAATGTTGGATGGTAAAATTGTAGTATATCAGACAGAAAAAACGCATTATAGAGGTTTGTTTGGGCGGCCATAAATGTTGTGGATCACAGAGGGCCCCAATACGCGTTGCCACTATTATTCGGAGTTTGAGAGAGCTCGCGGCCAAGGCAGTTTGTGCTGGCGGCGATTCGCGCGGCGAGCACCACTCTCTCATTCGCACCCAAGTCATGGCCACCAACACATAGTTACCATGGAGACGGTGAGAGGGCAAATGGGATACCACAGAGGTGTTATTGTGTTAGTGGTAGCGGTAACAGTAAATAAAATACAAAACTTGTTTCTAAGTCTAGAAACCTGTACAGTAAGTATCAAAAGACGAATGATCAAATGCGTATCCGTCAGAGGTATATTTCTACCTGTAAAATTGACTCAAGGCCCTCGTAAACAATGTCATTTAAGTTTAACTCCTTAAAACAAAGTGCTTATGCATATTTAAAACAATTTTTATCGAAGTATCGGATAGGTTCCTCTAGCAGATGAATGGAACAAATATATTTCCAGAGAATATACATTCACTCTGTTAAAGGAGTACTGAACTTAACGGGTAAAACACTAAAGGAATTGTGATTAGCTTGGTGACAAGTGCGGGAGTACGAACTGAAATCCTTATCCAAAGTACAGCAGAGCCCGGACACATGGACGTCTCAGGACTATATTTTTCGCAGATAACAGAACCTACGCCAAGCTGGATCCCTGAGGAGAGTTTTCAATGGTGGTGTATCACAAGTTATGGAGAGTGAAGGTCAAAGGAAGACTCTACGTCTCTACCATGTACCATTCTTTTCGTGTAAGGGGAGTTCATGGTCAGTGGTGGTGTATTTTTTGGTTCATCTTGTAGTTGTTCATCATTGGTGTGCAGGATACAAGACACAAAGAGTTGTCTATCACTGTTTTATGGGTTCAGAAGGCCTGGCATCGATACATCTGTCATTGTTGGCCTAGAATCAGACATAACAATTTTCCTTTGAATGAACATGATTGAAATATTCATGAGTGTCTGAAGTGCATGAGGAAAACCATGATATTTCAGTAATGAATTCAGAAAGGATATAAGTCTAAAATTGATTCATTGCTTATGCATTGCTTTTGGCAGCAAGCATTGCTAAACATGGCAGCATCTACATATAAAGCGAGTTATCTATTCCTTTCCTGAAATGAAGTACAAAGGCGACGAGCCTGTATAACCGAAGTCCCTCACCTACAAACAGCGTCACTCGAGCATTGACACTGAGGAGATTATACCGTATTCAAGACAGCATTCCTGAAGAGACCGCATTAAAAATGGCTGTGTTAACAACCTTTTGTAAGAACACATTAGCGAGCAGGTGCACGGATATACGCAAATACTCACACACGTTGACAGAAATGCATGTATAATGGAAGGTACTCAAGATGTACACAGCCACTCTCACACAAACCAATAGTCAGCACACACACACACACACACACACACACACACACGTAGATATATTGGTGTGCAGTAATACCATGCATTATTAAAGTTCAATTCAACTGGGGAGTTGTGGGCTGGAGAACCACTGAAGCTGATCTGTTCTTTATTTTCCCTTTACTGTAATATTCAGAGTTAATTCATGAACACATCGAGGCCCCATGTATTATAAACTAGCTGCTCCGCCGCCCTTCGGGCGGCTAGGAGCCGCTAGCTCCTGCGGAGGGCTGGCGGCCTGCGGCCGCCCTTCCACCGCCCTTCGGGCGGTTTGGAGCAGATCGGGTGGTGGGTGGATAGAAGGAAGGGAAGGAGGGAAGGAAGGGGGAGAGGGAGGGATGGTTTAGTGGTTAGATAAAATAAATGGATGGATGGATGATTAGTAATAGAGGTGGGTGGGTGAATAATTGGAGGTATTAGTCGTTTTTAAATGTTTATTATATCAATCTTTCTCCCTCATTCAATAACTCCATCATTCTAATATTAGCATAATTAATAATATTTCCTTCTTTTTCTATTAATTGCGTCACTAAGCATTTTACTGAAGTGCCTCCTGGTAAACGACATTTTTCACGACTCCGGTTGACGACAATAAATATGGCAATATTGAAAATCAATTTGACAAAAGTGAAACTCTATAGGACAATAATGAGAATCAATATGACAATGGTGTTTGATACTGGAGCAGGAATCAAGAGCTCAAGAAAATATAGTACAAAATATTGGTATTTATTGAAAGAATTACCGTTTTCCCGGTAGTTTGCCCAGGTTAGGTCCCGGTAGTCTGATGCGGTTTAGGTAAGGTCAGGTAAGGTAACGTCAGGCTAATTTCAAAATGCCCCATTTGAATATGCCCTATCTTGGCAATAATGAAAATCAATTAGACAAAACTGAAACTCAATAGGACAATACTGAGATTCAATATGACAATGGTGTTTGATACCGTAGCAGGAATCAAGACGTCAAGAAAATAAGTTACAAAAATATTCTACCAATCAGAAAATAAATATGGCAATAATGAAAATCAATTTGACAAAACTGAAACTCTATAGGACAATACTGAGAATCAATATGACAATGGTGTTTGATACTGGATTACAAAAATATTCTACCAATCTGAAAATAAATATGGCAATAATGAAAATCAATTTGACAAAAGTGAAACTCTATAGGACAATAATGAGAATCAATATGACAATGGTGTTTGATACTGGAGCAGGAATCAAGAGCTCAAGAAAATAATGTACAAAAATATTGGTAATTATTGAAAGAATTACCGTTTTCCTGGTAGTTTGCCCAGGTTAGGTCCCGGTAGTTTGGCCAGGTTAGGTCCCGGTAGTCTGATGTGGTCTAGGTTAGGTTAGGTAAGGTCAGGTAAGGTCAGGCTAATTTCAAAATGCCCCATTTGAATATGCCCTATCTTGGAAATGGGGCATTTGTGGAGGAAATGCCATAGAAGAAAATAGTCTTAGAATGGTCTAAATAAGTGGGTAATGAAGGTAGAAAAACGGTATGCAATAACGGTAATTCATTCAATATTTACCAAAATATTATACCAATATGGTAGAAATCAATCATAAAAATGGATAAAATGTAATAATATAGGTAAACGACAATATACTTACTGAGATAAGGCATAAACAAATCGAATAATATCCGTGCTGTAGCCTTAAATTATGTTCATGAGCTGTTGATTTCTGGACCAGTATCCGATAATTTAATAATAGAATACGTGTTCTCATTTTTAGGGGTAACTACTTTATTACTCATGGCGCTGCTGTACGCAAACCAATGAACCTAGGAAGCTTTAGTTTACAGATTCTGGTGTGTAAAATCAAGCTCTACAAGTCTGTAAGAAAAAATTTACCTAAATGAAACTTTAAAATTGACCGTGTTTTTGCGAAAGGCTGAACTGTGGTATGGTGATTCCGTAGATTTTTCCCCTGTAATTTATTATTATTTCGCTAGCACGTTTCGTTATATGTGGTTTCGTTGTATGACCCCCCCTAAACCTGAACGGGATCAAGACTCACCTACATGCAAATTTTGAGGACACAAAGTTGGACGGTTTAGGCGTGCATCGCGGACACACACACACACACACACACACACACACGCAGAGAGAAGCTTGGCTTTATGTATATAGATTTAGATCTTGGCATCCCGTCACTGAATACATATAAGGCTGAGCATCTCCATAAAAAGTGTACAAGCAGCGCCACCCATATGTCACCCTTTATATTTCTAGGGTTGTCTAAGGCTACGGACACTGCTACCAATATTTGTTTCACCCTAATTTTTTTTATCATATATATGTCTAATTCCTACATCCAGATCGAGATACGGATTGCTCCCAAAACTCGTCAAGAATCCCAATAATTCAAACATCAATATTATTGCTTAATCTTGCTAATAAACAGACAAGCAAAAAAACACCCAAAAAAACTTAAGCGAATACGGTAATTAAATAAACGAACCAAAAACATAACCTACTGGTAGAAGTAACTAATTATACAGAGATGGCGAGAGTAGAAAAAATTGAAAAGGAAGGAAAGGAGACAGAATTCATGTATACCAGTATACAAGCGGAAGGAACCAGTGTTGCTAGATTTCATTTATATAATACAAAAGTAAGAGAGAGAGAGAGAGAGAGAGAGAGAGAGAGAGAGTACACAACAACAACAAACACAAAAGAAAAGTAATTACACTATACAACTACAACACTCATATCAGTATTCACATTCTCCTGGAACACAGACAACAGGAATCCCAATTGTCGCCACCTCTCGTGAAATCCTTTATCTAGGAAGGACCGCTACGTAACCAGGCTGGCATTTTCAGGAAGAGAGAAATTCGTGTGTCCTCACGCCACAAATTTGCAAACCGCAACACTGCCCCGTCAGCATACTCCCCAAGTCTCCCATGACACAAGGATATATTTTCTTTTGCAGGATATATATATCGCATTATTCATATTATGGACAGGTTAGGACACTTTAGTAAGGCTGAGTTGAGTCAAGATTAAATTAAACTATTTTAGGTTACGTCAAGTTTTATAGATCCTGTTATGTTGTGTTTCCGTATGCAGCATAAAATAAATAATGTCATAATTATTACAGTACAAGGAACGGAGTAAACAAAACAAAGAATGAAAATGGAGAGCCTAGCCCTGTTCCCCGAGAGACTTCGTAATAATGCCCCACGTCAGCGACTGTTTCAGAGCCCCAACGCTCCATTGAAATGCAAACTCAACCTGCCTCCCTTGCTGGGGTCCTACGCACTGAAGCTGATCAAGAGGGCTACGGGGACGCTAAAGCTGCTCTGGTGAGGGAAAGGAACACTGACACATATACTAAGGGCTAAAGGGATGCTGAAAATATTATGAATGGCTAAAGTGACACTGAATTATTTATACCGTGGTCTGAGGAATAGGATGAATAGTTAAGGAGAGTTTCTGTTAGGAGTAAATATTGAAGGATAACTGTATTAGAAAGCAAACTAGTACTTCAGTGTAGGAGTAGGCCTCGTGGAATCGGAAACCCTCAATTTCGCCCTATATAGCAGAAGGCTCGCTTAATGGATAAGTAATAAGCCAAAGGAATCAACATTGAAACTCATACGCTCATGGACTATAGGGAGTGAAAATAATGTCATGAGCCAAAGGGATACTGATGCACATACAGTTGCTTGCTTGTAATGTACTCTAGACGTTCCGGCAGAGAATAATAATAATAATAATAATAATAATAATAATAATAATAATAATAATAATAATAATAATAATAATTTATTTTCGCGTTGAAGGTTAGCGGGCAGAGAGGTTGATTATATTAATGGAGGCAGAGTAAAGGAAAACAATAGAAGAGGGAGAGAGAGAGAAAGGTTGTAAGCTAATGTGAAAGAGGAAAATGAAGGGGAGAGAGTGAGTGTGAGACAGGGGAATTAAAGGGAGTGAACCAGCACAAGGGAGAGGATGGAGGAGGGGAAGTTAGAGATAGAGTAGAGCCAGAGGAAAGTGAAAGAGAGAGAGAGAGAGAGAGAGAGAGAGAGAGAGAGAGAGAGTGTGAGATTGAGGCCGTGCACCAGAGAGAGAGAGAGAGAGAGAGAGAGAGAGGGTGTGAGATTGAGGCCGTGCACCAGAGAGAGAGAGAGAGAGAGAGAGAGAGAGAGAGAGAGAGAGAGAGAGAGAGAGGTGTGAGAATGAGGCCGTGCACCTGAGTGAAGAGAACTGAACTACACCATCATTCTCTGGTCACGATGTCATGGCACGCACCTGTAACCTATTCACACACTGGGACGTGACGTGTGGCTTGCAGTGTCTATGGTGCCTTTACCCTGTGTACTATTTTGAACCTAACCTAACCTAACTTAAAATAATCCTAAGTTGGCCTAACCTAACCTAACTTAACTTAACCTGAACTAAAATATTCCTGACCTAGCCTATCCTAACTTAACTTAACCTGAACTAAAATATTCCTGACCTAGCCTATCCTAACTTAATCTAACTTGACCAATCCTAACTTAGCTTTGTCTATCCTAACCTAACCTACCTTAATTAATCCTAACGTATCCTAACCTATCCTATCTTATCCTAATCTAACCTCTCCTTACCTAGCTTAACCTAACCTAACCTTATCTAACAAAAACTCCCCTGTCCTATTTACAACTGGACGTGGAGATCAATAACAAAGGTGTGTACTCGTATACCTCTTTCAGATTAATTTTTATCCAGGCAGAAGTAAACCATTTCATTTCCAACTATTTTGAGATTTAAATTAAGGGGATAAAAAACTATTGGTACATTAAAACTCTTTGATTCCTCCATAGTGTGCCAGGAAACATGACAAGAGGAACAAAAATAATGGTGTCCTGTTGCTTGGAATAGTTTGGAGGAATCAGTTGCTCTAGATTTTTAAACAGTGTACTATCCCCATTAAGTAAATGCTTTGAGTAAGATATTGAGATTATAAGTTGCTGAAAGTTAACTGTATTATCGTTAAGCACATCTGACGTTTATCATATTTTGCATTTCATTAATTTACTGAACCAATGAGTGAATGTTTTCAATAATATAGGGTATTTTCACTAACGCCATATATTATATTTTGTATATTTACTAAACACATGAGTACGAGTATATTTCCTAAATAATAATATCTATATATGACCTAGACGATTTCAAGTGTCGTCAAGGCATAATCTGTAAGTGTTGAGTTTAGTAAGAAACAATAACCTTTCAGAGAACATATATTTCGTCTTTTTTATTCGACATCAACATGTGACAGAGGTTTCCGAGAATGACAGGAAGACAAAGGACAAAAAATAATAAAAATGAAAAAGGATAAAATGGATAGAAAACAAAAAAGTGGTATACAAACGAGTAATGAGAAGGAGAGAGGAAAGTAAAACAAAGGTGGTGAGGCAAGGAGACTGAGGGAGAAGAAAGAGGAGCACGCTAATGGTCTGTGTAAAGAAGAGCGAGGAGGAGTAGAGGACGCTGAGGAAGATGTGGACGTAAGTTCGGGTATAACAGAAGAAGAAAGAATAGAAACGAAGACCAGAAACACATAAAAAGGAGGTGTGAAGAGAAAAAGTTGGAGGAAGACTGGAAGGCAGTAGGAATGGGTATTATAGGGAGCGTGAGTACAGTAAGTAAATAAGGAGGAAATGTTAAATCAACAATTAGGTTCAAACCAATCTTTTCCCAGAACACTTTATACATAATGATAAACTAGGATCCAAGCACTGATTTCTGTCTATCTGCCTTCATACCCAATTGCTATTATGTGGTAAGCCAGCCCTTGTTACCTTCCTATGACCACCTACCCATTATCTAAGCATAACACCTATGAACATGATACTTCTCTCCACCTGATTTACGTGCAATGACAACCCTCAAAATCTGGTCACCGAAGCACGAAGCGAAAACACTTCCACTGCATAAAGAGATATTCAAAGAGCCTACATGCAGCAGCTGTTTTGTGTAGTATGGATCAGTGTTGTCCAAACTCTTTTGCCTGTTGTATCCTTTGTTACCTTCTCCTACCATTACGTACCACCATGTATTAGTATCATTATTATTACTAGCCAATTATGATTATCAGTAATGGTTTAAGCGAATTAGTAATACTGTATTGCAGCTATCCAAAAAAGAGGCTCATTTGCATTCACAAATATTGAATTTTCGCTGAAACATAATCGCTGTAAAGTATGAGAAATCTTGAGCCGAGGTGAGAAGGCTGGATCACGCCCCTGCGCCCACACCAGGCCCACCGGCTTTTATCCGAGAAAACCTGGGGATCTCCTCCAAAATCCCTGGTGGAGAGAAAGTGGAGGTGAGGATGTGGGTGAATGGAGTTCGACCAACCTCACCTCCTGCCTCATATATACCCCGTCATCGTCCCACCTATTGCACACCTGTCTCACTACTCCTAAACTTTACAACACTTCAAATTGTTCGCCACTACGTCACATCACTTTCTATCACCACCACTTTTCACCACTTCAAGCCACTTTCCAACACATTACATTTTTTTCTAACACATCATCACCTTCCAACACTCCACATTCAACTCACACCTCCTCTCTCTAACACTTCACACCAAAACAATTGGTACATCCATTCATCCCTTTCACAACAGCAGCATATCACACAGCACATTTAAACAGTACTGCACGAGTTGTAAGTATAGGTTCGCGTTGTTTCCTTGTTTGAGAAGTGATCAGTGATTGACAAGTTGATCTCGGTACAGAAAGCTAAGGACGACACTGCCTTTACTCCGTGTTAGTGTATTTCAGCCTGGAAAATGATTAACGTTGATCAAACTCGTATGGTGGGACTTGTGGTAAAAGATGTAGAGCGGGTGGGTGTGAGATCCAGGTATCTCCGGGGCGCCATTACTTGCAGGGATCACCGATTTCCTTTACGACCACGGGTGAGGCGTCATATATCTTACCTCTCTCTTTATTTCCCTCCTTACATTTTTGGCTGATGTAACATTAATTTCCTGCTACTTAACATAATTGTACATTAAGGGGTACTGGACATTATTGTAGTTATATAAATCCATATGATGTAGCTGTAATTCTTCTAACTGAAACTAGAAAATTAATAGTGTGGAAGTCCTTTAACCCTACCCGGAAATAATCAATCTTATGTTGTCTTAAGAATTATAATAATTATAGACATAAACTAAAGTATAAAAACACACTGCGTCAAGCTATACATTACATATATTTGTTCACATATAAAATGCAGATGAAATGTTTCTATCCTGTTTTAATAAAGGTACAAAGTTAGATCTACAGTAGACTGAAACACTTAACAAACACTCAACCCAATTGTTTACCAGGAAGACAAGCTGCACAGAGTTGTCAAGCAAACGCACAGATTTTGTCTCACCTTGCCTATAAAGCACTTATTCAATGGTCCATATTACAAATATTATGATGGTTGTGAGCACCGTCTTGCATTCGATCATGATTAGAATAGGGAGAGTTTGTATTAAAGGAGAAAAAAGAATAATAATACTCTGCACTGGCACTTCAGACGGAAACTCCAAAGAAAAGGAACATCAACATTATCGGGTATAGAGTTACAACCGGAGTTACACTAACGACATGTAGAGTCTATTATGTATCTGGAAGGCAGAATAAAAAAAAATTCGGCTGAAAACTCTCAGTCTCCTTTAGACGTAATGTCCCAACCTTCCGCTTTGTGGAGGAAAAAGAAAAGGTAATTCAATGAGAGAAGTCTGACGAGGGAGACAAATGTGACAAATCAGAGAGAGCGTCCAGCCCCTCCTACCCCCAGACACCCCTGTTCACCACCTGTGTCAAGGAGGGTGGCTGAGGATGGGGCTAGGGTACAATCGCAAGGACAAAGGGAGGAGAGGAAAACCAAGGCTCTGTGATGTCCGACATAGGCATCAGATACTATATAATGACAGAAGAAGAAAGTAAGGGCAATAAAAAGTAAAATCTGCAACACTAAGTGGACAGATGCAGAGCAGAGAAGTGGTGTGTGTGTGTGTGTGTGTGTGTGTGTGTGTGTGTGTGTGTGTGTGTGTGTGTGTGTGTGTGTGTGTGTGTGTGTGTGTAGTTATCGTTCAACCAAGTCTGTCAATGAAAACTAAAATATGAGAAAAACTAGAAGGGCCATATATTTTATTTATACAGATAAGCCAGGAATTGAATTCAGATTTTGCTTTCCCGTTTAAAAGTCAAGACTTGCAGCGAACACTAAATAATTGTATAAAAAACTGCTCATGCTTAACAAATGATATCGACAATTTGGCATTTTATATTGCTAAAAAAACTGGTAATATTGAAGAAAAAAAATATCATCTTTTCGAGCTAAAACTTCACCCAACTCACGCCAGACTGAGCTGTGTAAACACTTCAGAACGTAGCCATCTTCACTTACGTTTATGAAGCGGGATCATCCGAGCACATTTTCCTCCCTTTTCTGTTCAAACTAAGGTTTCATTGGTAGTGTAACTACTTCCTGGAACAGAGGATTAAGGACGGAGGACGATGGAAAGAAATGCTCGTCGCTTAAGTCAGTCAAGTGTTTGCACTCTCTTTTTAACGAGGAAATATTCCAGTTTTGGTATTGGTACTTTCTCATAATTTTCCACTCATGAATATACGTACATTAATTCCGCACACACACACACAAACATATGCTCAGTACGTACACATGCACACGCACCATTGTAGTTTATACGACTCAATATTGTCACTTATCTAGACAAGACAACGTAATTCAGTATGGTAAACCTCACACAAAGGAAACCAACAATCTGGATCTTTTTTTTTCTTTTTCTTTTTTCTGTAACGTTACCAATGGTAGGGAAGTAGGCTACAGCTCGGCGTTTTCTCTTTATGTTTTCAACTTTGACAATATAGATTATTTTTGTTGTATGAAGTCATTAAGTGCTACTTCAAGTGATTTCTACAAGACATAAGCTATTATTAACAGGCAAACTGATATAGTTTTCATCTAGGACGTCGACAGTGTTCCCATCCGATAAAATTATATCTTTTGATCATAAAAAAAAGTAATTGACGACATTTGTGAAATAAGAGTTAATTACTGCTGGTCAGGCATATACCTCGACAGAGTCAACACCAAACACCTCAGAATGTAATATTTCAGCTGACATGCACTTTACTCCGCATGACTTCACTCATAATAATAAGGCGAGTGGCGTAAGAACTTCACACAGGCATTTTATCCAGCACGAGTCCACTCCAGACGTGTGTGGGTTTGTGGTGATTACAACCACACGCAGACTTGCATTTCACTCAGCATGATTCTACTCCAGATCTTTGTGCGTATGGCGTTGGAATTATTAAACGCACACTCACTCAGTAATACGAAGTGTGTGTGTGTGTGTGTGTGTGTGTGTGTGTGTGTGTGTGTGTGTGTAAGGCGGTGGGCAAATGCCAGCAATAACCGAAGTTTGCCTTAGAAGAAAATGTTTTCCTTCTACAAGAGGCCACATAGTAAACAGCATGTTAGGATGTAACTTGAGTGTGTTCAGGTTAGCTGAAGTTAAACAATTAACATGAGTTATACAAAGTTCGTTTTAGACTAGGTATATACTAGTCTTCAGAGGATAAAACACTGGGAAAATGAATGACCTTGGAAGGAACATTGGATGACTTTCCTTATTAGACGACTCACATTAATTTGTATGTAAATCTTAGTCAACGTGAAAATACCCATGGTTATCGTAAATATCGTAATTACTGAAACTATTTATTAGACTTTTTCATTTTCCTTTGGTTTAATGCACTAGGCGCAGCGGTACTTACCTCAGATTTTCTATTAATAACTCCTTGGGGATTGAGGATTCCCAGTGCTATTCTCAATCGTCTGGTGTAAGTTCAAACATAATAATGAAGAACTATTCATTGCACATAGGAAAAACAATCTGGTTTTAGATTTAGTTTGCCATCCTACATTTGAGGGTTCAAGTCTCAATGAACAGAAGATGAAACCTATAATAATAACAATTAACAGAGAAGATGGAAGGAAAATAAACAGAGCGAAAGACACGAACGTCACGTAAAGAGTTCATCGCTGAATAAAAATTAAACAAGGTGAATTCAGTCACAACAGCACGAAGAGAAGCATCCATATTCTGTGACGACGTTGAACAAAGGTATATTGGTGACAAAATAAATATAAAAATAAATAAATAAATAAATAACGATAATTGGACTGCGTTGAAGATGTGGCACCAATCCTAATTCGGCGGAGGATAATGAAGGATTGACACCAGGAACCCATGTGTCAAATCAGTGCGTCTTAAGGGGGAAATTTTGTGTTGGTAAATCTGGAGCAACTGAATCCTCCAAACTATTCCAAGCAACATAACACCATTACTTTTGCTCTTCTGGTCCTGTTTCCTGGCATATTTTGGAGGAATCAAGGCACTCCAATGTACCAAAAAAGAATTACCACCTTAAAAAACAATGTAAGGACAACTTGGGTCTCGAAGTACCACACGTATCTTAGGTATATTGCCACCAAGTACTATAGTGTGTGTATCTCTGCCCTATAGGCTTGGGTGTCCGACGTCTGCTTCCCCACAAATCTGTGGTAAGGGGATTACTTCGATATTACTCTGAGGCATAAAGGAAGGGATTTGATGCTGTAATCCTATTTGTGGGATTTAGATGGGTATTGAATAAGGAACCGAGGGTGGACAAAGATTATAACCGTAGCGTGCACTAGAATGGATCATCAGTTATATATTAAGTAATAAAGTGAAAATATTATGTATATATGTGAAACGTATATGTACAGTCGGCCTCAAGAATTCGTACCCAGGGCATTAGTTAACAGGAGTCTTTATTCTGCACATGCTTTAAGGATAATTCTGCTGACTGATTAAATATTAACCAGATAACATGATTAGAAAAGTTTGGTGTGAGGAAATTAATGTACTTAATTTTCTAGTTGTTACGAACCCTTGATGTCACAGTGGTGTATACGAATTCCTGAGGCTGACTGTACGATATTATGGTTGTGATGTTGTAATACTGTACTGTCTTCATTGTATGCCTATAATTATACTAAAGGACAAACAAATTGAGATTATTGCTTATTAGCTTATTGAAGCGAAATTAACTACACATTCAAGCATCATAACTCAAACAGAATTATGATTTATTCCATATGGTGACAAGAAAGTCCCAGGGGAAAAAGAGGAAGTACTATTGTTATCAGTATTAAGAGACGGTACAGACTAAACTATATGCCATTCTCTTACAACGTGTACCTCATTAGTTTAGAATCTTTAGACCATTATAAGCATGCATGAATCAAAATGAAACGAAACTAATAATTATATGAATTCCTAATTATGCTTTACAGTTCCAGAATTATCGGACACACTCTACTTTTCACATACCCTTGTTTCATTCTACTTAATGGTAATGTAAGAGGTGGAGAACAATTAATGATCTACTGAATTAATTTGCAGTTCAAATGACATTGTGTTTATCACCAAAATATATACCAGTACAAATATATATGCCCTTTTCCTTAGTTACAATATGTACCGTACTTCTGAGGAGTTAGTGCAGCTTTATTTGTTTGTCAGAAGTCTTCCCCCAGCAGGAGAAAATATTACCTGGATTTCCCGAAGACGTATGGCCTGGTCTCATCCAGCCGCCCTCCTATTCATACCACTTACGGCCTCGGCTCACGTCCATTTACCATTGCCGTGTAACTTTCACTCTGCTTCACTTTGCTCCTTTGCCTCTCTCACCATTCATTTCTCTACAGCCAACTGGAATCATGTAAGTAATATTAAAAAAGAGGTTTGGCATTCCTCTGTTCCTAATCAATCACCTTCAGCTCTTTAAATAATTTCTCCTTTTGCCTACTCGTTTTTTCTCCATATTTTGCCTGCCCCCCTTCCCTCTCCATTTCCTTCACCGTTGGCAATAACTCTATTTCTTTGGCAACAATATTTCTGTCTATCTAATCCATCACCCAGGTAGACGTCACTCCTTGAAACCATTTTAATTCAGAGTCGATCACTGACGTAAACACACCCACGCACACCCACACACTTTGCTTCGTTCACCAATATTTGAGGAAGAGGAGGAGGAAAAGGAATCGGAGAGAATCTTTGAATAATTAATGCTGTATTTTTGAGGTAGCTGAGAGTTTAGTTTTGGAAAGGTTTTAAATTTATTATAGTAATGTCACTATCGTCTTTTTCAGAAACTTCATTAGGTAATGCAAAGATTTTTTGTGAAAGTTATTTATTTGAGTTGGAATTACTAGTTATGCTTTCCATGGTCTCTCGTGCAACATGCTTTATGGGCCAGAGAATAAAATAGTTTCTCGTGATGAGGGTGGGAGATCATACTGCATCTTGTAGCAGCTAGAAACCAACAGGGAGGGGACCACTGGTTACTGGTAAAAGTTTATCCTGGACCTTCCTTTGTGTTGTGGGATTACAATTTCGAGAGAGAGAGAGAGAGAGAGAGAGAGAGAGAGAGAGAGAGAGAGAGAGAGAGAGAGAGAGAGAGATGCCTGTTTACACGACAACATTATTGCTCACCCGTCAATGAACATGAGTATGTGACGCCCAACAATGGAAAGTGTCGTAAACTCCCCGTAGAGTTAAATTGATATCAAACTGGGCAGCATTATTACCTAGTGTATACTGACTCTGTACCACACTCACAACCAGCCAATCACAGCACGTGGATGGCCATTTCAGCTCCGCCCACTCTACTAAGGATGATTGAGATGTATTAAAAAGTTAAATAATATTTTTGTAAAAAAAAAAAAAAAATTGTTTAAAAAATGATTTTGTAAACAAATTTATTTGAAGGACTCATTTACCTCCAATTTTCTGACTACATCACAGGGTCCCTAAAAACGAGGTCAATCGGGGGAAAATAATAACAGGATAAAGTCCCATGTGCAGGCAGTAAATAAGAATGAAAAGCCGGGTGACAAAACAGAAGAGAAATATTAAAATGAGAAAGGGAGAGAGAGAGAGCTAGGAACGATAACTATAGAGGGAAGATGAGGACAAAAGGACCAGGAGGTAAATGGGATAAAGACAAAGGGTAACGAACCGACACACGCCCCCAAGAGGAGACTCGTGATAGAGACCATTGTGAACCTTATCCCTATAGACGGCGGCGAGGCAGGATATGTGACGGTATATGTGTGTGTGTGTATATATCATGTCATTCTGGTGAGGGAGATAAAGGGGCAAACAAACTCTTTTGTATTATTTCAGAGGGAGGCATTTACGTGACGGAGTTATAGATGTTTCAAATATCCGCATCCACAAAAATATAAATAAATAAATAAATGAACAAATAAGAAAAAAAAAAAATAATAATAATAATAAATAATAATAATAAATAATAATAACATGTAATAACACTCACATCCGCTATGTTAAAAAGTTTATTTCCGTATCAGCACATCCACATTGTTAGATATCCGATACATCTCTAGACGGATTATATGACGCCATTATGAGTTACTGTGAGGCTCATAATACTACAGTACATATTAAAACTGTGTTGGAAATGAAAAGGGAACGAAAGAAATACTAGTGATAAAAAAAGTGAAAGCAGGAATTATGTCATATCAGTCCAGCATAGGTAAACTCAATAACAACAAAAATTAACAAAACCAACTTGGTAGATAGGACAATGTGTATGCAGGAGACCATACGGAATAACAGTAACACGTATCAGAAGAGTAGCCTAAATGCAGTCTGGAAAACACACCAACCAACATCAATAGGTTATATAAAGATGTTGTCGCCGAATTGGAGGTCATATAGTGACTTCCCAAAACATTGCCAGGGAAAAAGACTAAGGTACCAAAGAGTATATTGAGGCAATCTGTGTCTTGGCACCGCTGGGAGGAATAAGTGTAGAGTGTACAATTTACCGACAACATCTTATAGTAACCCCGTTAAGGTGGTAATTCTTTTTTGGTACATTGGAGTGCCTTGATTCCTCCAAAGTATGCTAGGAAACACGACCAGAAGAGCAAAAATAATAGTGTTCTGTTGCTTGGAATAGTTTGGAGGATTCGGTTGCTCCAGATTTACCACCACAAAACTTCCCCCTTAAATGATAGTGATCCGAGGCAGGAGAAGTCTGAAGAGAACTCAACACAGGTCCATGGGAGGATATGTTTCTCTTGCCACGAATACAAAACGTAGAAGTGTCTCTCTGGGCCTCTATTTGCTTTCATATTCTTGCATACTATATTCTTGTGTATTATTTTCCTGCATACTGTATTGTTGCATACTGAAATCTTGCATACTCTTTTTGCATACTGTGTTCTTGTATACTATATTGTTGCATACTATATTGTTGCATACTCTTCATTATTATTCTTGTGCGACCGAGGGTGTGAATTTCTGACGCTTGTAACAGTATTATTTTATTGGGGGCGATATGCATGGGAAAGCACAGATAATACTAAAGAGCACAGCGAATTCTAAAGCACACAGCAACCACTGTTGGATATCAATTTACCTTATATTGGTAATTTACAACATCGCCAGTAGGAAAGCCGCTAATCTAACAGCGATATCCTTCTCTTGTCATCATTTTATCATGACATGTCCTTAGTTCCACTCAGAGCCATAACAGGTGAATCTTTGTCACCAACACTGTGTACCATTCGTCGGGTCGTCTCAGTCTTTGTTTAGCTATTGCCGGTATCACATTAATCAAGTTAGATGGCCTGAGGGTTTCCCAGTCTCCAGCTTGTTGTCTAATGAATGCACGACACCTACAATTCTAGACACAGCAAAGCAATCCCACAGATGGATGGATGATAACTGAGGACGAAAGTAAACATGTTAGTGATGATAAACGTATAATGTGCTTGGCTATTAATGCAGAAATGGTATATGATATCTGCACGAATGTATGAATGTGTTTATCCAAGATAGTTAAAACCATTCAAGCTCAAACCTATATCACTATCGTACTGCAGCACTGCCACCTGCCAACACACTGCAGCACAAGGATGAAGGGAACAGTCATGGCAAATGTACCACCATTCTCTGTAATTATCATAAGCGGCGGCCTACTCAGACTAAGTAACACCTCATCTCTCTAGTTGGAATGAATTCAACTCGCATTACCTGTGAGCGGGGTAAGTTGGCCTGGGGAGGAACTGCCACTCTACTCTCAGACGTAACGCTTCTGTGTTTGTGCAGTTACTTCCACTCACGCATTACTGACGTACAGTATACCGGGCAAAAGTACACTTGCTCCCTCATTTTAAAAACAATTTCTGATTGTATCATTGGCCACAACATGGCTTGTGAAAGGTTACCAAAATGAAACTTGGGATATATAAAGGACACAAGTCAACAACCGGAATTCGTCATTTCTATTAAATGGTAGAGGGCGACTTTAACGTATAGCTAGGAATGATTATGATGATAACTGTAAAATGAACACTGAAATTAAAGATTTAAGATTAAATAACCTTATACGTTAACTTCATTTGAAGTTAATTCCCCATCTACTGTACAATGAATAATTAATTTCTTCGATATGCCAGAACGACTACATGTTATAAACCTCCGTCGTGTCATTATGTATGAACATTTATATATTATATCCTTGGTCTATGACGGTGAGAGTAGACATTAACAACAAAGAAATTTATGTGTCAATTCGCATTTAAATAGCCAGTATGAAGTGGGGAGCCATATATAATATTAATGTCTTGGTTCTCTTAAGATATCATCTGTTATGCAAACACTTATTGAATTCTTCATTTATACGTTATGAAGATATGCCCTTTTGGTCCTTGGAAGAGGGAAGTATAGTTCTGGTATTGATGATGAAACTTTTGATCACGATATTGTTGATAAAACGGTGATGTTGACAAGCGCTGATGTTTATGGTGATGACGGCATTCCCCACCCAAATAAATAGATCTAGACAGATGAATGTGTCGGATAAATAGAATTTCTTAATAATTATAATGTGCCCAGTGTGATGACTTTCCTCTCCCTCGTCAGTATTTTGACGAGATTGCGCTGAGTGAATGATCTGATCTAGCCAATTACCGCATTCTTAACCAGACTCTCATTAACCTATGAAAATTACTCTTTGCAGTCTTTATAACTTATTAGCATATCGGTTTTATTAACATTCACTTGATATGCACAAAAGTTGCTTACATATCGATTTTACTTTACGTTGCATTCATTTACGTTAAGGCTTGTTGTATGTCATAGATTACAGAATTCACCTTTAGTACTGAATCAGTTAGACTGTAAAGCCAAACTCTGATACTATTGTGTTACTTTTAAAATTATGAAACAAAATTCACTGCAGTCTTTCACAGTTTATTTTTCTTTATTGAGGAAGGTGAGGCCTTGAGGTAATAAGCCCACTCACGTCCTCACCCGTGAAATGAGAACAGTGAAAGTGGCCCACACACTAGCATTTGTTTTCTTCGATCTCCCACTTTCACTCCCCATTCCCTGGTGAACTGAGCTCGGATATGATGAGTGAATAGTTCTCAGGATTGAAAAAGCATTAATTTTTCCAGATGACAATGGACAAGGAACTATAGCGTGTGAAGCAAAGTAACCTTTAATAATTTACTGACGTCGTGTGCTGACGTCCAAAATATAAACGCTATGCCAACTTTAAATTCCCCATGTACAGTTGCGGACACATGAAACAGACACACTTCAAGCTAGCCCATTTTCACGCATAGAATCGGACTCGCCTCTGCACACACCCTACCCTATGCTCAACAAGGGGCCCCGTTACAGGTAGGTCTCCTTCATATGTCCGCAACTGTACATCAACCAATCTATTGGTAATATATTTGACATATCATCGAATTTTTCAAACGTATAACGGGGTATTTTGCTTTGGCCGAAGGATAAAGACAAAAATAATTCTCCGTGCATTCCACTCCCATAAGACAAATACTGTATAATATTATATGGGTCGTTAATTAAATGCAGACGGTAAATGGCATCATGAGCCCCTGCGACTCTGTGATCAACGAGGTGCTGAAAGTAGGTCTTTGCTTTCCCTCCTAAAGAGCAAAGTTGGCCAATGTATCAATGTCTCTCGGTTTGGCAGGACGCTCCATCATTAAATCTGATAATGTAAATATATGATCCAGGAGGAAGAACACCGAGAAAATCTTTTGTTTTTGTGTTATTATTATTTTTATTATTATTATTATTATTATTATTATTATTGTCTATATACTCTATACATAAATTTCCAGATTCCCCTCGGTTCATGATTCAGGCCTAACTATTTTACACCCAAAATAAAACGAACACATTGTATCATAAGGCTGATGCGAAGTTCATTATTATATAAAGTCAGACAGATTTTACACTAATGACACAGTGGGGTAAGAACACAACACGACAAGTACAACCTTAAACCAAGAGGACATTATTAACATCTCTTCTTTTAGTAAATGCAGAAAACAAATTCGTAATTTATTATGTAATTTCACCATAATGAATGTAATTATTCATTCTATAGCCAAATAATTAGTATCAAATGTCCTATGCATTACTAGTAAAGAAGATCTGACTTTAAATAAATTAGGATAAAGGGAAGCAGACGGGAGCTGGAGTGTTGATTCCAGCTGGCCGCTAGAGGCGCCACCGTCCCAAGCAGCCACAGCGACGATACCAAAATAACATTGAGTGGTCTATCCTTCTCCCAGTACTAGAATCCTTGATATTATGTACTGTACAGGAGCAGAGATACATTCTTACTCCTCTCTTGCACTAAAATTAGTCATGGCTATAATGATCACTCTTACCTCTGAGGGAGAAAATGACCGTATACTACAGTGCATATTTTATCTTGGCGAAAATGCATCCTTTTGAGAGAGAGAGAGAGAGAGAGAGAGAGAGAGAGAGAGAGAGAGTTGCAATAATACGTTCACTCCACATATTTATACGAAATTTACAATAACGAGAAAGACGATAAATCCAGGCGACAGATCAAGAGAGGATTGAGTAAGCGAGGCCAGGAGAAGGAAGGAGACAGGAGGGGGAACTGGAAGCAGAAGAGAATCAGGAAACTTTGGTGACAAAAAAAAGAAAAAAAAGATGCAGAGAGGATTTGAGGGAGCAGAGAGAGAAAAAAAAAAAGAGGATGCAAAGAGGAAGGAATAAGATTAAACGAAGGAAGGAAGGAAGGAAGCAAAGGATAAAGGAAACGCAAGCGAGATTAAATAAACAAAGCGTAAAGTATAAACAGACAAACTAGCACAATAAACAAGAAACTGGGAGGGAATCAGGAAAAAGAAATTTGGCAGAGACAGAAAGAGGATAAACTACGCAACATAATCGGTCATGATAAAATTAAACAGGAAAGCAACACCAAGGATGAATAAAGCAGGAATCAGAAACAAACAAAACGATGTATAATAAAGAAGGAAGAGAACCTAAGTATTCGAAAATAGAAGGATACAATTAATTAAACAGGAAAACACGAAAAAGGATGAAGTAAACAGGAAGAGAAGCAAACAATGATAAGCTAAATGCAGAGTAAAGGACAAGGGTCTAAATAACCATAATGTAATATACAGTATACATAAAATAACTTAAGATAAAGACGAGAATACCAAGGAAGTATAGGGGAAAGAAACAAGAACAAATTATAGACAAAGACAAAATAGAGAGGGAAGAAGAGAATAAGAAAACTGAGGGAGACAAGAATATACTGAAATCCCAAAGAAATTAAAATCCAAAGACCGCTGAAAAAAAATATACAATAAATAAATAGATAAATAAATAAATAATCATACATTAACGCAAAAGGATAGAGAGACTGACAGGGTACGAACGTAAAAGGTTTAGTGCAACGAATGAAACAGGAAGACAGGCAAGGACAGGACAAGGAAGCAAAGCGTAAAGAGACCCCGACCGAGAAAGGCAACAGCAAGACGTCAAGAAGCACTGAGGTAAAACCGTGAAGCACTCTGGAGGGACGAGATAAGAGCCGGCCCGGGACGACATGTAAACAGGAGTAAGAGCGGTGGGACACTCATCCGCAGCACGACAAATGGCCAAGGGAAAGGAGGGCAATAGCGAGGGAATGGCAAAGGAGAGATAAAGGTGGGGATGGGAGGGGGAAGGAACTACTGATATCATTGAGGAAGAACATGAGGGGAAGTGGATTTTGAGAGATAAGTGGAGAG